>VWYI01003933.1:73482-87736 GCA_013399455.1 Anthoscopus minutus
CGGCGGCCCTCGCCAGGCCGCCGCCGCCCGTTCCGAGCCGTTCCGAGCCGCTCCGCGCCGCCGCAGCGCCGCCCGCCCCGCGGCCCTTACATAACGCGGCCCCTGCCCACCGCCCGTGGCCCCACGCCGCCTCTCCCACGCACAGCCGGGCTCTCGGGTGCTCCGGGAGAGTGCCGCGCCCGGGCAGGCAGAGCTCGGCTTTATTGAAGAGAACGTTTTTGCATGGCCACTGTGTCCTGCCGGCACGGTCGCACCGCGCTCTGGACTGCGGGCATTGCGTGGCTGAAGCCGTGGGCTGGGGGATGCAGCGGAGCGCTCGCAGCGCCGGCAGAAAGCGGGGGCTGAGGTCGTGATCTGCAGGTGCCAGTGCACCACACCGCAGGGACAGACCGTTGGGAAAATGAGACACACAGACCGAACCCGATATGTAAATGCACCCAGGGGCAGAAGAAAAGGATGCTAAGTTCTCCCCCCTCCCCTTGCTTTCCCATTTCCCACCTCACCAGGCTGATTTCCACCATCCCCGTGTCCCTCTTTCTCCACAGTGCCCGGGGCCACATGTGCCCACCGCCGACGACTAGAGGGGAGCAATTCTACAAGCTGGGGCACAACCCAGCCTCCCCTGCCACGGAGGGGGAGTATGGTGGCAGCCCCCACACAAACCTTTTCCTGGCGCCTGCATCCACTGCGAGCAGTCATGGCTCCCAAATCATGTTCATGTCGAATTACCACCACGGATGGTGGCCAGCCTCTTAAACACTGCCTCTTAAACCGCTGCCTCTTAAACACTGGCAGGCTTGGGGCATCGGCCACCTCTTTAGAAAGCCTGTTTGAGTATTTGCCACCCTCTCAGTAAAAGAAATGCTTCCTAAAGTCCAGTCTGAACCTCCCCTGGTGCAGCTTCTAATCATTCTCATGCATCCTGTCACTGGATAGCCAGGAAAAGAACTCAACACCTCCCTCTCCATTTCCCCTGTGCAGGATGCTGTGGAGAACAGAGGGGTCACCTCTCAGTCTCATTTTTCTTTAAACTAGACAACTCTGGCCAAAATAACCATCCTGGGGCTTCGGACTCACTGAACTCTCAGCTGGGTTCTTTCAGCCTGGGGCAGTGCTCTGCACCAAGGCTGCAGAGCAGACCTGCTTTCATCCAGAGCTGCAATAGGGCCTGCACCCTGGTAGCCCAGCTGTGCCATACACCCCTAGTCTGGGCTCCTCAAAACAGAAACACTTGGCTGGGTTTAAGCTCTAAATACAAGTGAGTACCACTGAAGAGAAGTTGTGTGTAGGCCTACTGGCATGGAGCTCCGTTTGAAGTCAGTAAAAGGCTTTGCCATTGACTTCACTGGCTGGAAGAATTAGTTGTGGGTTTGGGTGTTTTTTTAACATCATCAAACATTCATTGTGCTCTCCCAAGACAGCAGGTTGAATTATCTGCTGTGAATAATTTATCCAGTGAATTTAGTCCTGTTCATGTATAAAAGTGCCATTTGCATTCAGAATTAGAAGTGTTCAATAAGAGCAATATGAGAGAGCACATCATTCAACTTACAGGTCTCTTCTGCCTTCTGCCAGAGACAGAGGAAAGGACAGATGAGGCAGAATCCAAGATATTAGCTGGAGGAGGAGGTGTGAATTACATTTTATAGAGTACAGTTTGTAAACATGCCTAGCACCCAGAAGCCACAGGGACAGGACCAGAACCTTGACCCAGATGTGCAAGTTCCTCACCTTGACCGTGCCTCCATCAACTGTATCATGTTATGAGTTTCCCCGTTACTTGGTCATATTTCTGCTCTTTACACAGATGAAGGAAACTTAATAAAAGAGAAAGAATATCAAATGCTCTTGAGAAAATGCAAATACAAAGAGCCAGGCATACTTTCGAAATTTGAAAGAACAAACCCTGATCATGTATCTCGGGGAAAAAATTGGAAAAATTATAACAAGTAAGACTTGGCCACTTGACTGAAATTCTCAGTTTTTGCACTTTGGTCCTGGTGCTTTGTTACATTTCACCAATCCCTTATTTTTCACCAGTTCTTCTTACAAACATTGGGTGCAAAGGAAGGTGACTCAAAGTTAAAGTCAGAGGACGGAAGACTTCATGCTTCACAGCTGTATGGAACAACTTAAGGTGTCATCTTTTTGTGTCAATATTTGTTGACACAAAGCTATGACATAAGGCTATGACAGAAAGAGTGGACTTTCAGGTTGTTTTTCAGCCAGCTTAAAATCCAATTGTTAGTGGAGGAAGGTGACTTGAAGTCAGCCTGAAATTACTACTTGGAAAATGTTTTGACAAACTGATTTTTTTTCTATATAGTCGATTTCAATACTTTTTACACTTTAAAAAACATTATTTAAATAATCTTGAAGTACCTCTGGAAATAGATAGTCATTCCAAAAAGGAAATGCTAAAGCACTGAATTTTGAAAGTGACAAATGAAATATTCCCTTTTTCTCTTTTATCCTTTTGTTTTAACCTGAAGACATTTACAGATTCATCATGAACTTATGACATGCTTTTCAGTCCCCAGAATTATGGCAGGGATTTCTTTATGATTTTCCTTCATCTCTGTAGGTCTGAAATGGAAGTCTGCTTCTGACAGCGAAAAATGTCATAACCCTGCATGCTTGGCAAAGGGGAAGAACGACTTGCAGACACCTTGCAAAGTGGAAACAAATGAGGACCTCTAATTTAAAAGCACAGAGAGCCAGCAGGGAGCTCCTGATGGCATGCAGATGAGGGCAGTTGAGCTGCTATTTATGGGAGAGCTGTTCCTACTGCATTCCCCCGACCTGGCTGAGCCTGAGGGGCATCATGATGCTCACATGCTGAGCTGCATGGCATGGACACACCAGCAGGTTTTATTCTAGCTGAAGGGGATATCAAAAAGGGTCTGTTCTCCAAGGCGGATTCTTTTCATGTTCAGATTGAGTATTAATGAAGAAAATCAGACAAGAAACGCTATATTAAGAAATTATTCAAAAATGGGTGATATAAAAAATGTAGCATTTATAGGTATACATATTTTTAATAGCAATTAAGGCCTTTGTCGTGAAGGCCAACCTCTCCTTGTTTCCTGGACATACCCTATAGCTATTTTGGGCTGCTTATTAAAGGTTACTATCATAGACTGCTGGTCCAGCTCTCACCCTTGGCTCCACCACTGTGGACCTGCTCTGCCATCCTCAGGAAGCCAGGGCTTTGCTTATTTGTGACCACGGTGCCTTCTCCAGTGACCCACGGGCGCCGCCCTCCTGTCCCAGCCTCGATTACTAAGGAGCTGCGGAGCCGCAGGGGCACCCGCGCAGCTGGAGCCATCAGGTGGAGTAGCAGGATCGGCAGCAATTACAAACCAGTTGCAGAGCCTCACCCTCCTCTCTCCCCAGTCATTGCACCAGGCAGACACTCTCAGTTGCCCCAAAGACTGCAGTCTGTGGCACAGAATGAATACTGAATAACACCCTAGGTTTCATCGTGTATGAATTAGTGATGGCAGTGACAAGTGGCAAATCATCTTGTACCTCATTTTGACAGAGGTACAGTTTTGACAGTTTTTGGTATTGTGAGGCTGCCTCATGTGCTGAATGGGAGCACTGGGCACAGGGCGACAGGACAGAGGTGTTTGAAAATCTCTGCAGGAGTTTTCCACTTCATGCTTCATTCCTGTGAAGCTTCAGTGACTCAAGAAAGTCAGGAGCAGGCCTCCCAACATAAGCAGGATATGCTCAGTTTAAGCTAGAAAACTGACAGAAAACTCTCTGGGTTTTTTTGCTGAAGGTCTTTACTTTGTTTGTTGTTTGTTTTGTTAGCATTGTCTGTGATTGTATTTCACCCATCATACATACCATAGGCTCATAGAATTGTTCAGGTCAGAAAAGATCTGTAAGACCATTGAGTACCACTGTTAATTGTACATATGCATATATAATTCATGGGGCTTAAAGATGCTACATCAATTTAAACCTTGTAGGTTTTCCTAATGATAAGCAGTGAATCTAAATCACAGAATGTGAATTGCAAGACTCTGGCTGGTACAGTGCCTGCATCTAGGCCCCAGCTGGTAATGGGAGAAAGTCAGCAGGCTTTTAGAAAGCAATAGATTAATTACCTTGGATCTAGACCAGGATCTAGAATTTGAGGATGAGTGCAGGAAGGCCCAGAGCAATAACATGTCCATAGGGAAAACAGGCCCACTACCTAAAAGATAGTTTGAACATAGCAATTTCCTTTTACATGACCAGGTGTGCTACTGCACAGTTAAACTTCAGTGCATTACAGTACCAGGAAATGGGAGAGGTGCTGTTTTCTGGATTACTGAATCAATGGGCTCATTAAGACAGGCATAAATAGTGTCAGATCTCTACTGATACCTTAAAATCTGCTTAGGGAGCCTCTGGGACTAGAAAAAGAGAGCAGTTAAAACCAGCAAAAAATTGAGAAAAGGAAACGAGGAATTAAAGAATCCCTCTTATTTTGCATATGAGCATTCTTGCTGTAACACATATCAGTGGCAGGTGGCTGCTCATACAAGTAAAGGGGAGAAGTGTCTGAACTTCTAACATTTTTCACTTGTTTGCATTTGTCTCCCAACTGATCGATATCCTCTAATTCTGCATATTTCCTTCCTCCCTCTCCAGCCCATTCAGCAGCAGCTAACACCTCTTCATTTGTTACCTCCATTTTCCCAGGCCAGACCATTTTCCATATCCTTTCCTCAAACCAAACATTCCTCAGGTGCAGAGACATAAAGACCAGAGGTGTGCAGTTCAGCATGACCACAGCCTGGCTGACTTTTTCTCACAGGCAGCTCAAATTTGGGGATGTGTCAGGGAAAAAGTTCCTAAGGGAATCTAAAAAATGCAGTATATGGAAGGAAGACTAAAGAGTAGCAAGTAGTAGATGAGGGATAAAGTGAAGAAACTCTATCAAACTCTATCAGATGTCATCTCCACACAGGCTCACCAGAAAATGCCTGACTAACACATGGAAAACTGTCACCAGCAAAATCTGGTTATCAGTGCAATGTACAGATAGCAAAGTTCATCATGACAGGAGATGTGCATGTCCCTGTACAGTATATCTCCAGTCTCCAGTGAGATAATAAACTGTCATTACTATGTTTTATTGGCTGAAGAGCTGCAGTACTGGGAAGTTCAGTGAGCAGAACAAGTCCCATTTCTCAGAATAGAGACCTAGACTCTATTTTCAGAAAATTATATCTAAACTCCACAAATTTATAGAATTTGAAAGTTCCTGCTGCAAAGCTGTGCAACTTAAGTAAACCAGAACATCCTCTTAATCTCCAAGAAACCACACCAAACAAGAGCCAGGCTACAGAATCTTGAACAGGTAACAACCATGCCCTTCCACAGCATGAATGTGGAGGAAAGAAGAAAGCAGCTGCTAACTTTTCACGTGTTTAATCACTAGCCCAGTCAAGCCAAAACTGGAAGAAGTCTCATTTCGTGAGCCTGGCAGACTGTGTGTTAGATCTGAAACCTCCTAGTGAGGACTTAATGAGACTGTCCTCACTGGTAACATCCTTGCAGCAAAGGCCAACAGCTTCTCTGCACGTGAAAGGAATCCTGTGGCCACTGTGAGATTTTCTTTTATTACTGTCCCTCAGCCTCAACATCTCCTCTGGGTGCAACTTCAGAGAGAAAAAAAAATTTCAGCGACAAATGGATGTTTGGGTTGAACAAAACAATCATGGGGTTTCTGAAATCAAATAAACCATCAGAACTGAGAAAGGATGAGGATACAGTAACACACCCAAGATTTTTGTAGACTTTTTCTTGTCAAAACAACATTACTGTATAAAGGGCTTATATTTTGCTGTTTTAAAGAGCAAAATAGGTAAATACTAGTAACCCTCCCAAAATGAAGCAAAACTTGATCTAGACCCCAAAGAAAATGATTGAATGTTTTCCAGTTCAGTTAACAGATTGAAAAAAAATCAATTCTCTGCAGACTATCTCTATGTCATCCAACTGTTCTTCCCAATGCAAAACAAAAGGATTACAGAGAAATAAGAAAAAAACTGAGAAACTGAAAAAAGGGAAATATCCATCATTTGTCTTAAAGCTAAATACAAATAAAAATGAAGGCAGTGCATGTAGCCTCCCAAGAGACAGATTTACTTCTAATTAATAATATGTTAGTTCCCTAGCCCTCTGCATTAAAAATCCAAAACCTTTTAATCCTGCTGGAACAGTACAGCTAGAACCTCTAAGAATTAACCCAGCCCAATCCCAGATTTACTTGCACTGTAATTACTGGAAATGTTTAGAGTTTATTTCCTTCCATACACTGAACTGAAAAGAGGAAGGTTAAAAAAAAATTTGCATAAATATGTTTTGTTTAAATGGACATGCTGCCATTTTTATTTGCATGTTTGCAGTACCTGAGACATAATAAAAATTTAAATTTTATTTTTAATTCTGCTAGTTAAGTTTTTCTGCTTCAAAAATAAATGAAAATAAAATCTTGGTTGTGCAGACTCAGCAGACCTGACAGACAATTGTACTACAGAAGGGATGAGTCTTCCCCACTATCTTTTAATTAAAGCCCAAACAGGAGTATAAGAAGATTAGGGGGACCATGGGGGATACTGGGTCAGAATAAGTTTATCAAACAGTTGAGATGCAACTGAGCATGATTTTTGGAGAACTGTTCTGCTGAGATCCTTTTATTGAGAGGCAAGCATTTAGAAAACTTTAATCACATTTGGGATGCCTGAGGTTTTTCCTTATCTTTGTACTATCTCTGACCTTTCCATTGACTTCAGCAGAAATACTTCTGATTAGTGTCAGTAGCTATAAAAGAATAGGGACATTAATTAAAGATTTAGCCTCCCTAAATAGGATACCCAGATAGATGTGAACTATCTTTTTTTAAAGTAAGAAATACTTACCCAATTTGCTAACCAGGCTTTTGTGAAATTCAGTTGACACAGATACATTTATTAAAAATGTCCTTTCATTACAATTATTGATAGATTCACTATTCGTTTGATTTCAGGCTCTGTCTCACTTTACTCCCCTCCCTCATTTCACTTCTTATACTGCAACCAGGCTCTGGGCAGAACATGGGTGGGAGCAGTAGGATGCCAACACCGTATTAAAATGTGGAAACCTTTGGGCTCAGATGAAAGGACTCAGAGACTAAATGTGAAAGAGGAAAAAGACATCTGAGCATGTGTGAAATACACAGGCTGCACGGGAATTACTGAAAAGCTTTGGGACCAAACTTGTGTCTTGGGACATGGTGGGAAAGGAGAGAGAGAATCGTGACTTTTATTATGACAGATTTTCAAAACTAATGACAAAATTCAGTAACGGGATTTTTTTAGGAACCCCAAAATGGCGACTACCTCTCTATGCAGATACACTGTATTTTGTGTTTGAAACGAGGTATGTCTTAGCAGCTCCCAAAAGAGTTGGCTACAAGATGTCACACAAAACTTGGCCATGCCTTGCAAATCTATAGGATTAATTGGCTTCCATCTGTCTCAAACCAAAAGGTAGGTTTTTGTCTCCTCATGTTTTAACCAGCTGCAGAGTAAACAGCTGCATCTCAGCTAGTTAGCCTAAATCTCCTTTCTTTAATGTGGCAAAAGGCAGGTATTCTTAGGGTATAGTTTATTTGACTTGTTTTATAGGCCAGCTTATGGGTGGATGGAGTAAACCCAATTCTAAAAGCTCTGAGCTCAAGTTAAATGTTCAGAGAAAAACACCTAAATTTGCTCAAACCATACCCTCTCTAAATGTTTTGATATTCATGGTGTTTAAGTTATTTTCTCACTTTCCAAAAATATCAATCAACATTTTTCATATTTCAGATTTTCGGTTTGGGTGAAACATTGTTATGCAGAAATAAAACATTTTCCATCATCTCTAAAGCAAGCATGTGCATTCCTCAATGTATATGCACATGGCAGTGCCTTCTCCTTGTACCAGAGGAGCTACTATGGTAGTGGTCATGTGTTGTTAGTAGACATGACATAGAAGAGTGGACTCAAATCACAACAGCAAGGTTTGACCCAATGAGTTTTTATTTCAGGGTTTGCACCACTTTATTTGAAGTGTTCCAATACAGGTTAACATGACTGGCCAAAGGAACCACCTCTCTGGTTTCATTGATGGAACAGGAGAAAAACACATTCAGAACAGCTGTGTGACATTATGTGATATTGTGTGACTGTAAAAAATAGTCCTTGAAAGAAATTTCCCAAAAGACTTTCCCTTGGGAACAGATCAGCCACTGACAGGCTGAAAACTCTCTCAGGCTCAGAAAATCATGTCCACAATCATGAGTTTGCAGGGCTGGGACTTTGGTCAAGGTGTCACCATGAGAAAGGCTTGGTGCAGCCTGGATTTTGGTTGTGTTGGTCCCTCCGAGCTGTAAGGGTTTCTAGAGAAGTCTGAGGCCACTTTCTGGAAGCTGTGCCTTGGCTGATCAGGAAAAAAGAGATCTGGAAGCTTGTGCCGTTGGTGAGCTCACTAGCCGGAGGCAGTGCCAGGATGTGGGTGGCTCGTGGAGCAGCACGCGAATGGTTTCACACACGGCACTTGAGCTGATCCCGTTTCCATGTCGTTCCCTGCTCTCGCCAAGGAGCACTGCGTGGGACACGTGGCACAGATAACACCAGAGGTTTTTTCCATGGGGCTATTTTTGACAAGTGCTGTTGCTTTGACAGCAGATCGCTCGATCAATTCTAACTGAATGTCAGCTAAAGGACGGCTTTTCAGTTGTCTCTTTTTGCTTTTTTTTTTTTCCCACCACTAAGAAAAACGAAGCAGTGGGTGTTGATTTCTGACAGTTTTACTGAAATATCTAAGGAATACAGTGCAGTTTAAGAATAGATTAGTACCAAGAGGAATAATCACTGGGGCTTCCACTCCTACTCTATTTTTTGCTCGGACAAAACAGGTTCCCAGAGAAGCATCGTTTGAACAAGGATCATGCAAGAAACATAGGATTAGGTCCACTGAGTTGGCTGGTAAAGTACCTAGTACTCAGATCAAGCATCCCTCAGCCTCTTGGAATGTGAAAGTCTCCCCTCAGTGGTGTTTCCACACACAATAGCTGAATTCAGTATCTACCAAGGATGGTAACTTCAAAACTCCCACCAAACTCCACAGTCCTGAATCAGGGCCAGAGTCAAGCAAACTGGAAACCAGTAGCACCAGTTTGCCCAGTTTGTCTCTGGCTGATTGGGAAAAGCCCATTTCTCTTGATTCCTGGCCAGGGAATATAATTTCCTGCTTCTAGCAAAACTCAATGGGAAAATTATGCACCAATCCAAACGTTGTTATATCTATCAAATGGGACAGTCAAGATCCTCTACTGATTTTTGTGGAGTTTTCCATGGTAATTCACAAAAATAGGCTGACAGGTGGTCACAGAGCCTTGCCTGAACTCATGGATTACCACGACAGAAGGAAGCATCCTGTTACTGTTATATCTGCAGACCTGGAAAAAACAAACTGGAGAAAATTACCTGATTTTTTTTCAAAAACACGTGCCTATGGCCCGTCTCTTTTTTGACTTTCTTGCTTCATAACATTCATAGATATGTGCATATCTAAACACACAGAAGTCCCAGAGCATATTTTTCAGAGATTACTCTCCCTTTCATCCTGGTCTTAAACATGCCTAACAGTGTTCTTTCTCTCAAAGTAACTCTCAGAATTAGTTTTTTCATCTGTAATTTCATCTATGAAATGGAAAAGGGGATAAACAGACAACAATCTGCATCCTTCACTAACACTTAGATCAATTGATAATCCCTTGTCGGGCTGATTGCTGTCAAAACCAGGACAAGCAAAGGCATTTTTCATTCCCACCATTGCAGCTGTTGTCTTTTTCTGTTAGCCCAATTAAGCAAGGCAAAAAAGGATAGCACCGTATCAGAGCCAGTTTGCCTTAGGATATAAATTGTTGTCTTTTATTTGTTCATAGCCAATGCTGCAAGAATAACAAAGTGATGCCATAAAACTCAACCACTGTGCTGTGAACACAAAGGAACTGTTTTTTCCCCTCCAGTTCTTGATGGCATCCAGCCATGCTGCCCCATGCGCTGGCTCTCCCTCAGCCTGGCTGACGGCAGGGCTGTGCACAGCCTCCCCGTGCTGTCTGTGGCCAGCCCCGAGTCCCTGCTGCTGGCCACCGGGGCTCAGCCTCCCTCAGCCTGAGCCCAGCACAGCTGGGCTTCCCCCCACCACTCCAGAGCCAAGGGGTTTTGTCTGGCTGTCTCCATGAAAGCTGTTTCCCCTCCTCCACTGCTCCTCCACACTTGGCAGGAGGGAGCCCTACATCTTTCATCTTGGAAAGCAAGAGGGAGCCAGTACTTTTCTCTGGCACTGTTAGCCAAAGCCCTCCTGGAAAGTAGCTGGCACTATTATTGTAGAAGGGTAGCTGACTTACGGCAACAAATGCCAGAGAAGTGCATCACCCTTGTGGCTCATTGTCTGCATGGCAGGGCACCCTGTTGTGTGCTGGATTGTCACATGTAATCTATGCAAGTGCAGTCATTAGCTTTAGCAGATGCTTTTTGTATTATGCTGTTTCAAAACTGAAAAAGAGATCAGCAGGCATTTTTGTTTTCTCTACCTGGATTTTGAGGAACAGAATAAATAGCAATGGCCCACTGCTTATGTGAACACACCCTTCCTGATACATAATGCTCTGTACCTACTTCCACCCCATATAAGAACATCTTAATTTTTGCTTTTCACTCTCTTCATCTGATTGTCAGCAAGAATCCTTCTAATAGTTTTAGGAAAGTAGGTGTGTGTTTAGTGCCTGCATGTGATACAGAGAGACAAACAGATAACGAGGTATCAAAGCAGAGAATCAGCAGCAAATATAAGTTCTTCATTCCTGATCTTTGCTGCCAGGCAGTGCTCCTCACCCCATTGCAGAATGCACTTTTGCCCTCCTTGGGCTTGTGCATCTCTGTTAGGTGCCTATGACAGCTACCAGAGCAGCAGGTGAGGTAGTTTGGATACAGCCACTGGGTCTGAGGGGCAAGATGGTTTAGTGGCACGAATGCAGGCTATTTTGTGCCTAGTGTCTCACTACCAGACAAAGCCCTGTGCAGAGAGCAGGTATAACCTCAGTGTCCCATCCTTGAGCTCTGGTTGGGCCATGAGAGCACCAGGGGCACAACCACAGTCTGACCAGGAGAGCTTGCGCTGGGAATTGGGACGGGAGCTGGGACCAAGGCAAGGCCGACATCAAAGAGGCAAGAAAGAGGGCGAAGCTGAACTAAGAGGATTTGCTGGGGGCTGTGCCAGGAAGCCCCTGGAGCAGCCATATGGCAGTGCCGGGCACCACTAGCCTCCATTGCTCCTGTGGCCATAGAAGCAGCTTCTCCTCAGCAGCAGGGCAGTGGCGCTGTGGGGCGGCCCTGGGCTCCCTGCCTGCCTTCCCTACGCTCCGCAGCTGCTCGCCCGGGGCCACCGAGCTCACCAGAGTGTGAGCAGAGGGCAGAGAGGGCTCCAGAGTGGTGCATAGGTGAAGCTGGGAGTGGGGGGCTGGAGCAGCCCAGCAGAGCTCTGCACTCCAGTCCTCCCCAGCAGCCCCCAAGCATGAGCCCACCCGTGGGCACTGAAGAGAGCATTAGGCTGTGCTGCAGTAATTAAGTGTGGATAGTGCATGTATCTCCTGGATATTTAAATGTGAACCAGTTTAACTGAGGTTTAATTAAAGCTGTTGTGAATCAGCTTAAATCTGTGCTTCTTCGGTTCTCTGGGAAGATTTTAGCTGCAGAGGTGGGATGCTATGTCCCAGAGGCAGGACAGTTGGAGCTGGTTAATTGTTAGAGGCGTGTGATGACTGACCCAAATGCAGCTCTCAGAAAGGGCTCAGTTCAGTGTCCTTGGAAATCACTGAGTCCATTTGCTCTGGGAATGGAGTCTCACAGGAACTGGAGACATTCAGCCTTTCCCCTCTCAGTCCCAAAGACAAGGTACAGTTTCTCTGTTTTCACCAAGATAAATAGGTTTGTGTATCCTAAAGAAAACCCACCTGTCACTAGAGGACATGAAATAGAGTGGAATCACGAACAACAGTGAGGTTTTTTTCTCAGATGAGGCAGGAAGCCTTTTTTTCAGGGCCCCTTTTGTAAGGTGTTCTGATACAGGTCAACGTGATTGGCCAAAGGAACCACCTCTCTGGTCCCATTGGTGGAACAAGAGAAAAACACATTCAGAACAGCTGTGTGACATTGTTTTGAGAACCAAAACCTATTTACAAAAAACAGTCCTTGAAAGAGAATGTTCCCAAAAGGTTTTCCCTTGGGAACAAATCAGCCACTGACAGGCTGAAAACTCACTCAGGCTCAGAAAATCATGTCTACACCAGCCTTACCAAAATACTCAGCTGCATCAATAAAAGGGAAAGGGTAAGAAAAAGACCAAATAACAATTAGCTCCCTTACTAAACAATTGGGAAGCACTTAGTGATAAGCAGGCATATAAAATAATAATAATAATGAACAGATCACAGTAGCACAGAGCCTTAATATATATTTGGTGTGACTCCAGCATCTGACTTGCCTTTTGCACTTCAAATATGATGCAGGATTTAAAGGGAATGATGCTTCTCTATTAATCATTTATAGTATCAATAAGTTCTTTTAAGAGTCTTTTTTTTCATACACTGAGCTTTAGGGATGTTCAATTATATCAAAGCATTGCAAATAATTTGCTTCTAGCTAAGGAGAAAGATTTTCAGAGAAGTTTCTCGGAACATCAAAGGTGAAAAGTCATTTCCACAAAGGAAATACATTAACCTGCTACCATTTAAGAAAGTATAGCATTCTCAAAAGATCCTTGAAAATTCTAAGTGGCATCAGATGATAAATTATTCTCTTGTAATACAGTGTTTGTGCATAGTTGGTTGTGTTAGTTTTACCCCTAATGAGAATTGAAAAGAATAAAAATGACACAAGACGCTCCTAAAATAGCAGGAAGCAATAATCAAACAATTTTATCCACCTTCATTTCACACTGGTAATATGTTTTTCTCTCTCTTTCTTTGAAAGAGAGAGTGCTACAACATGCCACTATGAATCTCTGTCCAGTCTGTTGCTCTTTACTGGGGGTTTCCTGCTATAAGCCTTAGCTGCACAATCAGACTGCTGGGCTAAATTACAAAGGCAGGGCTCCAAAGTGTAGTTATTTTTATACCACTGCTGTAACACCAGAATCAAGCAGAACCCCACGGTCCTGATTGTGTAAGGCAGCATTATCAGAGATGTAGAAAGCTTCACTTGCCAGTAATTTACATGAACACATTTCCAAGTGAGAAGTACAGATCTACACGTTGTATAAACTATAACCTGAGCCCCTACATTTGCATTGAAGCATCTTAATGCACAGCTAAATTGAAGTACCAAAAATCAAAATTGTAATGCAAGAATTGCAGCTCTGGCTGAGCTCTGAACTAAGTTAGGACTTAACTCAGAGCTCAGCCAGACCCTGCAAAACCTGAGCCAAAGACCAGGCAGAGTAGGGAGGCTCCAGATTTAGGTGTGAGGATGCTGGAGAGGGCAGCTGGATACCCTGGGAACAGCCTTGGGACCAGTAAGCTGCTGGTTCCCAAAATCCTGGTTCCTTGCTGCTCCCATTCCCTGGGTCTGGAGACACCTGAGAAACAGCAAGGAGGTTATTCTTGCACAGAGTCAGGGAAATATGGTGTTGGAGGTGTCACACACAGCCAGAAGAGGATTTCTTCTTCTTGCAGGTCTCATGAGGACTGTTGGAGAAGAAAAAACTTCAAATTCCAACTCCTCAGACCTCTCTAAGGGAAGAGGAACACCTCCTGGGGAAGCAGTCATGGGAAGAGGAGAACTGTGGACAGCATGGAGGGCAAGGCCAAGTGCATCCTTCCTAGTAAGGCACAATGTGCCCAATCTACCTGCAATGACTGCAGGAGTCTCCCAGGCCATGTGTGATACACCTCACACTCATCAATTTTGGATTTTCACCCCACTCTGATACTATCTGTCAGTAACAAGGACGAAGAACATGTTTGTCTCACACCTAAACAAAGATTGGATATTACAGGATTGTAGAAAATACTGACCTTGTATGTATCACAACATTTTACTCTTTATGTGTACAGAGATAATATACTGTTAGAGATATACAGGCTCCATACAGTAGACAGTAATTGTCAAAAAGGATTTTTCCTGTCCCGGTGCTCACTGTCTCGGTTTGTAAGACAGGTATCTGC
>VWYI01003934.1:0-44433 GCA_013399455.1 Anthoscopus minutus
TTACAGCTGCGGAAAGTAAATTTTAAAATAGCCTGAGCTTCAATTTTTCAGCTCTAAGTACCTATCTCTTTATTACTAAATTATAATGTTACTTCTTTGATTTTAAGCTTTTTAATTTAAAATATAATCTGATGGCAACTTAGTTATTAACCTTATGGCTTAAACTCTTTGTAATTTCAGATTTTAAAAAATTGATTCAAAGAACTAGAAAAAAATTAACAAATATACATGTTTANGTAGAAAAAAAAATTAAGGAATACACATGTGTACTTCCTTACTTCCCCCTCTCATTCCAAAACAAAAAGAATTTAGAATAAAGGCAAAATTTTCAGACTTGCATTCCTAAAACTGGCCACTACCAGTTTGGGAGGCTAACCCAGCAGAGTGACTTCCCCTCGAGCTGTAGCTCTTTATGCCAAAGTACCAGCTCAGTCTGGAAAATGCTATTTCCTACAGCTTGAAAACTGAACTAGCACACTTAAGTGCTCTTGATTCAGAAGTGATTTCATGGCAGGGTTCAAAATGTTTGGATGTACTTCTTTCTCAAATGTTGGGAGCTCTTTAAGTAATACTTCTATATTTTCTAGGATATGAAGTTGCCTGGCATCTTGTTGGGATGCTGCTTGAGGCAGTAAGTCCCTGTGCCTGGGTCAGTGCCCATGAGGAGGCAGATTTGCCTGACAGAAAGACAACTCTGCTAGATCTTACCCACTGACTTTTACATCACCTGCAGAAGAGTAACTCCTGACATTACTGCCATGCAGGATTTTGTTTTAGTGTGGTGTCTGAACAGAAACATTTTAGAAAGCCTCCCCGGTCTCTCTGCATGCTTGCTGCTCCTTTGATTTGTAGGAGAGATTCAGAATGGGCATTAAGAAGACAAAAGTTCAAGACAAAAGAGGCTGGAGAGAGGCACCAGCATTTCTTAGTAACTCATCACTGCGTCTGCCTGAACAAACAGACTGACAGATTCTGTTCAAATACTAAACAAATATCACAGCCTGTTCTCAAATTCAATCCTCATATATGATATTTCTTAAGAAAATATTTGTGACTCTACTCTAAATTTCATCTACTTTTGTCTCTTGAATAAATTATTTTTTTTCCAGGGAAGACTCCTAAATATAGTACTGGTAGAGAACCCAAATTACAATAAATTTATCTTCCTGTGCACCACTGGCTATTCCTACAGGTAACAAAGTATGTCCTTTTAATTAATAATTTTAAATCCCATATGCAACATCAGGGGGAAAAAAGGAAATATTTGAAAATTACTGCTAAAGTAAGGCGGCACACCACTGAGTAGTTACTATTCCTTTCAGAAGACATTCACATACTTCTAATAAATTATAAGCTTGTAAAGCCTGAGACAGCATCAAAAACACTGGAAGAAACTTAATTTTTTAAACAGAAGAGAAAACCAAATTAAAAAGATACTATTTCTACTATGAACATTTCTGCATTTGTTTTCTGATCAATTATCATGTCAGTATCTTGTTGAAATCTCCCAAGCATTTATTTTTCTCAGTTAAAGGCTTGTAGAGCTAATTTAGAATTTAGTGAAACCAAGTGGAGAATCTCTATCAAGAAAAATGCCTTGTTTAAACTAAATTCTACAGAATTACTGTTACCATAACTACACACAATAGCAACAAGGGAGTTTGAACTGGAAGGAGATGGTCCTGTGTCCCACACACATTTTTGGCCCTGCATTTTATTTCATATTCTGAAGCAGAAAATGGTTTTAATATACCACCTCCTGTAAGATTTTGTTAACATTTTAATTTGAAAACCATGGGGCATTTTAGAATAACAATGTACTCAAAGCATCTTCCTAGCTTTCCACAACTGGGCTTTTTACAGCATCCCAAGAAAATGTGGCAGATTTTTACAAAAACTTAAAAGAGTGGATAAGGCTTTTATGGGCATCCCTAAACAGTAACTTCGGCCTTCTTTTTCCTTTCAACAGGCTGGATATCACCTCTAGGGATGAAAAGCTCTGCAAACAGAAGCAGATGGCTCCTTCTAACTGAGCTACTATCAGTTTGCTGCTCTTTCTCAGCATTGCCTCAGTTTCAGTCTCCAGAAAGCATTTACAGAACATACTGCCATGTAGGAGGAAGACAGTCTGATTATAATGAAAACAACATTCCTTGTCTTACAGGCAGCAGTGCTGTGTTTCCAGAGGGGCTCCACTGTGGATGATGTGCCACAAACATTCTAGCTGTTTCCTGCTGGTGCCCATCAGGGATGTTCCTACAGCCCAATCATCCTCTCGGGCATTTTGAAACAGCCAAAACAAAGTAGTCACACATCACCTACCTCCCTCAGCAACAAAAACAAGGGAACATGCTGTTCAGGCAAGCTGTTGAATCTGCATGTGTGACCCTTTCTAAAGAATTATTCCTTCTTTTTCTGTTGGAAGAACATCTCCACACACTTCACTTCAATGATGAACAAGCCCCTGCCCATGTGCTCTGGAATGAGCATTTCCCAGTTGCTGCCATGGTAAAATTGGCAGCAGTGTAAAAAAGGAATGAAACTCCCAAACACCTCATGTTGCTATGAGTAGCAGATAGAGACCATAAGATGGCACACTGCACAGCTGCTGGGCTGCTGCAGGCACACGGAAACAGGCAGGATGTTCCTCCTCCTGAGAACTGCAGTTTAATCACTGGCACAAATTAACCATGCTCAAAGACTCAAAACGAGAGATTTACTTAAATGTATTTATCTAATTTTATTTGGCTTCGTTTTCCATCTCAGGCTCTTTTGCAGGATGTAAGAGGATTGAATCCCCCAGGAAGAGTGGAGGATGGATATGGAAGCAATCTAGGAAGTGCAGAACATAAAACATTTCTCTTGAAACTATAAAAACTCCCTTACAAGTTTAAGAAGGTGAAAAACTACCTTCAGAGTAATTTCCAAAGGGCATATTTTGATGCTGAGTATCAGTATGTTCAATCTCACTGCAGTGACAACTGGCATTTGTGCTGGTAATTCCCAGGCAGAGCAGTGCTAGGGAGTTACCTGCATGTCCATGAAGAGGGGAATGTGGCCGTGGGAGAGTTGGAGATGTGCTGGATGTTACAATCAAACTCTTCCTGTTGCTTGTCCGACAGCTGGAAGGAAGAAAGAAAGAAAGAAACCATTAGGCACGTTTAGATGGACAACAGCACCTCGAGGCAGGTCCTGCAGAACCTCCTTCTGCTGAGGAGGAATCTCTCAGTATTTAGGGTGAGATTTTCTCACTCTCTTCACCTCAGTAGTGATCCTGCAAAGAAGGAAATGTACAGGGACAAAAGGTACTTAGTCAGCAACAAGTGTTTCAACACTCTGGAAGCATTTGCTGAGCAGGCCACTGGAGATAGCTGGTAACTCATTCCTAATTCACAGAATATGTGTAACTCATGCTTTACAACTCACACAAAAAGCAGAAAACAATGTAAAATACCCCAGAGTGCTTTGGATGTTTTTACCAATATCCAACCTAGCAAATAAATCCGTTGCAATTATTGGCTTGGTTATAAGAAACCAGAGCATATTCCTTCGGGCAGAGCTAAAATTACAGAGCAAAGTGCTAGCACACCCAGCAAATGAGTGGGATTACTAATCAAACTTAAAACCTGGGATCTAAAAATCTTTGTGAACACATGTGGCAATACGGATGGAAAACTCTGCAAAGCAAGTTTCAGACATGCCTCCACCACATCAACCCCACTCATTGCCATTACTTTGTTCCAGCAAGGAAAGTGACACTTCTTATGGGACAGTTCAGATTTTTTTTTTCCCCTATTGGGAGTTTAGGAACTGAGACAAATGAAGAAAGGATGTGCTCCTCCATTTGCTTCCCAGCTTGTGACTGCTGGTAGCAGACATTTAGCTCTAAAGATGACAAAAGGAATCGCAATGGGCAAGGGAACATTTTTAAATCATAGGAGCTGTGAAGAAGAGCAGCCAGATTGTTAAATCCCTTTGTGATTGCCACTTCTCCTGCTGTTTAAACAGAAGAAATGAAGTTGCCAACAAAATCCTACAAGTGACCAAGCACTACAGCTATATACATCCATTCTTTGTACCTCCAGCTTGCTTCCTACATGGCAGAAACATTCCTGCTTACTTCAGCAGTTCCCAAAACAGGTAACTATAACACCATTGGTGTTGATAGGGGTGGGAGAAGAGCCAGGAGAAGGGAAAGCTGAGCAAAGGCTGAGGAAGGAGCTCGCTGGCCCCACTCCAGGGGTGCCCTGTGAAGCTCCACACTGGGTTGCCCAGGCACAGGCAAAGCCTCTTTGCTTGCAGACCCCAAATGCTGACGTCTGCCAGGTCCTTTGTGCACTGACTGATCTGCTGGAGCTGCCCAACAATAAACACACTGGGGCTGCCAAGAACTGCAATTTAATGCAAAAGTATTTTGCTGCCACAGGATACAGTGCAACTGGACTATTATTATTTGTAAGCTTATTTTATTGCTGTTCTATAGGAAACTAGAGAACATGATGCAGAAAAAAATACAACTGAACTGCCAACTATAATAAACAGTAATAAAGTTGAAGCACCATTAACTGCTATTCAGGCTCTTTAGTGTACTTAAAGCATTCCTCAGAATTATCCAACTGATTCCATACAATCTCCATTTACATTCATGTATTATTCAACAACAGTCCATCCAAAAACTGATTGCTATTGTGCACATCTCATGGAAAAACTAACAGCCTGACTTTAAGAAGCTTTAAATCTCAGTTCATGGATATTTTTAATATGTTTTCAGTTACGCTATTCCAGTAACTGCTGAAAAAAAACCCAGAATACTCAATTCCAGTATTAATACCAGATAATCATTGTTTACATTAGCACAAAATCTTTCTTGCAACATGAAATTCCTGAGTATTCTAGTGTAAGACATATTAATATGTAAGAAATAAAAAAAAACAAACCAACCCTGGGTATTTTAGTATCAAATATCATGTAACAATTTAAGACCTCACTCAATTAAAACCCCTAGTAAAGCGAGAAAACAGAGCTCCATTCTCTGCAGTTGTATCTCTTTGCTAAAGAGAGTTCCTAAAGCACACTTTACCACATCAATGTCTGGAGCTGGCTATGGAAACTTGGTATATTTAAACCACAGCATAACAGTGGAAGTGAACTGTCCCAAACTCAGAGCTTTTTTAACTGCTTGCCTGCATTTTTCCAACTGAACAGAGTTTAACAAACCCATTTTCTTTGCTGTCTTTGCCAAGATAAGGAGCCAAAAGAGAAAGGGTTAAGGGAATGGAGAGCAAGCACAGCTGAGACCCCTTGAAGTAGGTCAGGTTTACACAAATGTACCCAGAGGAGGGAATGGCTTGGAGTGAAAGCCTAGCCCCAAGTTGGGAATAAAACATTATTCTCTTTGCACCCCCAGCATTGGTTAACTTTCAATTTTCCTGGATCTCTCATCTGCAAAAGAGAAACACCACTAGGGTCTGTTTAGACATTGTTATGACTTATGTGTGTTGGCAATAAGGCAAAGCTTAAACACAACACCAAAGTTCCCAAATTCATGCTCTGTGTTGAGAAAAATATACAAGTACAATCATACTCTCTACTGGCTGAAGAGAGCTCTCTGCATATAGAGAAACAGCTTTTAACAGATGTAGGAATCCTAGAGGAAAGGCAGAACAAGAGTGATGAAGCTCTGGTAGTCACTAAAAAAAATGGGTGAAGGGAGGAGGTAACAAGCAGACTTCAGTGGGATGAGCTCTCCCCCAGCAAGTCACTGTGACAGCATTTGAGCACCTCCTAAAGAACAGCTAAATATGAAGGAAACTAAGCTGGCTTTAAGCAGGGCTCAAAGAAATTTCTTAGGCTTAGTGCCAAAGAAATTCAAAACTAGTCAATTTAAGTGTTGGCAGAAACAGTTCCACTGAAATAAAACTTATTTCCTGGAAGATTCATTTTAGCCAGACAGACAGTGCTGGGCTCAAAAGTAGGCTACCAGGCCAATGGTAATGAGGAGATCATATTGTTAATCCTTTAAATTGCATTAATTATTACCATTCATGAATTCTTGAAACAATACTGTTTGTCTTCTTGCTCAAAAATTAATTTAATACACATAAGAAAACAGGAGTAATAGGAGAAAGTAGAAGGGGACAAGGTTGGCTATATCTTATTTTTTAACTAGAAAAAAAATCAGTTTTTAGCTAATCCAGGGAGATTTCAAGCATTATTATTTGTTTATAAGCCAAAGTTTTGCTGTTTTCATTAAACACAAGATGAGCCCTTGCCCTGAACCTCCCCTTTCCTCTCAAAATTTGCTATGGGTCTTGTTAATCTTTTTTTCTTTTTCCTTAGATCTCACTTCATATTTTCAGAGAGCAAATCCTCTCCAGGTCTTCCAGTTTAGGCAAAACACAATTTTAAAAGTGCAGAGCTTCGGTAGGGCCCAGAGCTGCAGGGCTGAGCTCCAGCCCCTGCAGAGCCCTGGAGGCGCTGCCCTCCGTACCCCGGCCGAGCCCTCACAAAGCCAAACCTGAGTCTGTGAGAACACAAGAGCAACCTCGATTTAATTCTGAAAACACACGGTAAAATGGGTACCTTATACTGAAACATTTGAGACAATGCCTTTGCATCACTATGGAAATAAGAGTTTTTACTCTGTTTCTGGAGTTAACTTCTCTGCCTGCAGTAAAAATATCGCGTTGGTGCGTGCACTGAAGCGTCCCCAGCGCGCTCCTGAAACTGAACACCGCAGCACATCGGACGTGGGACAGGTAACTGGACACTGCTCGTGGACCCACTGAAATGTGCCCCTGAGCCAGCACCCTCACCAGAGTTATTTCTGAGCACATTTGGCATTGTACCTGCGACCTGCACGCAGCCCCCAGCTCTTCATCTGCACCCCAACCTCCTCCTCACCCACGGACAAGCCCAGGCCAAGGCTCTAAAATGAGCACCACGAGTGCACCTTGTTTCATGTGCCTATCCAGTCTGAAAAAGAAATCAATGACTCAGTTTCAGCATAAATCGATATTTGATTCTTTGTTTCAGCAGTTTGCTTAGGGGACAGCTTCAACTCACTGAGCAAAACTGATTAATGCCCATGAGGCATCTGTGTAATGAAGGTGAGTGCCACATAAAAAAACAATGTAAATATAAAAAACCAACCACCACTCTCAAGCAATTTCATAGCCATGCTGCTTATTATAAATGAATAATGATAAGGAAGTTTCTCAAAATCTATCTTAATTAAAGGCCTTGTAGAATTTCTCATAGCTGAAGCTGCAGCTATGAGAAGTATTACAGAGAAGTAAACAAGATAACACTGATTGCATGAGCTTTCTCATTGACTTAAGACAGAAATCAACTTGAAGAAATAAAATATATGGGAAAAGTATAGCTTAAATCACATTTGGTCACTATTCATGAATGCATTTTATTCATATTAGTGACTTGTCATAGAAGCACTACAATTGGAAAAGACCTACAAGATCGTGAACCTTCAACCAAAAATTTTAATTTTAGAATTGTGTAAACTACCACAGGTTGTCAGAGTGCCAGATTAACTTCTGCACTAACTTCTTCCAAAATAGCATTTCAGAAGCCAAATATCAGACTTGTTCCAGATTTGGCACTCCATTTACTGACCTCAAATCCCTATGAACTGGGATGCAAAATTCAGAGCAATCATAACTACAAGAGTTATTTGTGGTTACGTATTTTCCTAAAATATAATATCACCTTACCAAACTTCACCAGATACTCCTCTGATGTTACAGAAGTTTGGTTTCAGTTGATTTGCTTTACAAAGAGTTCTTTATCAGAAACAGACATTTTGGAAATGAAAATAAGTATTTAAAATTTTTATTCACAATGACAGAAAATTTACAAAATCCAAAATCTGCATGTCAATGAATGCAGCAGCTGCACAGCAATGTTAACTAGATGTGGAAGTTATCGTCTTAATTATAGTAATTCAAAGATGGAAGCAATTTTGTGAGCTTTAGCACTACCAACAACAGGGATAATTAGTTCTCTAAAATAGATAAGTAAGCATCTGGTTCAACTGATTTCTTTTTTTCCATATTCAAGAATAGTTTAAGAGTTATTCATCCTAGAATAACTGGGGAAAAAAAGTGTTATTATTCATGGTGTAGGTTTGAGGGGTTGCACATTCCTACAATAAACACTTCGTTTGTTGTAAAGAAATACAATTACACCCAGTTCAGATATGAAGGATGGAAGCACGAGTCCAACAAGCAACTTCTTAAAGATTGCAGGCAGAGTCTCCATCACAACAAACTCAGAACTACCTTCTTCCCAACATCACCTATGAAAACTGCTTTTTATTTCCTGTCATTAAAGTCCCAGGAGCAAGGACATATCCTGAATTTGGATTCCTTCCTGGTTATTTTGTCCAGACTAAACAGCTAAGGAGCCTCCATCCAGTGCATCTCTGGACAATTTGTACCTGCTATTCACTCCTTTATAAAATCAATCCCTAACTCCCAGGATCTCGAGATTGGATTACAGTATTCCTGCTTCCACCATCTTTCTGTAGAACTTCAAATTGGATTGAACTTCGGAACCTAAATAAAAACAACAATGAAAACCAACTGCCTGAGTGCAGGGTCCTTTTCCACAAAAATTTTTCTACAGTTTAATTACTACAAACACAGAAATAGATGCAAGTTGTTCAGCAAGCCAGGCTCTACTCAAATTTGCACTGCCCATTGTTTTGAAGCCCATGAGACAGAATAAACTGGACAAAAAAAGAAGAGCACAGAGGAAAAAGATGCAGTCGGCTTGTGAAGTGTGGGCTGCACTTCTGTACAGATATCCAGAGAGTGCACAGGGGTAAAACACACAAAGAACATCATTTTCCATAATGCCACCACACCTTGAAGCGTGTACCAAACAGATTAACCAAGGTGAACACAGAGCCAAGCAACGCAAGACTTACAAAGCAAGGAGTAAAATGGGTGCAGATGGCTCTTTTGTTTTAAGGAAAATTAACATCCTTGTACTTAGGAATTAACTTATTGAATGAAAAACCATTTTCCTTTCATTTAAACCAAGCTATATGTTAGACAAGCCCTCCTACTTCATTTAGCGCTTGAATTGAAGAAGCAGCATCACCACAAGCTAAGAAATTACAAAAGAAAAGGCTGAAATTGCCAGTAAACACCAAATTTATGTCTAATTTGCCTAATGCTTGAGGCTGGTTCACACCTGCTTACACCACTCTGTACAGTCCAGACCTTTTGCATTATTAACAACATCGGAACAACACTGCAAAGCCAAACAAAATGAGATGTCACAACAAATTACAATGACTGGTAGAGCCATTCTCAACTACACAAATCTACTTTATTCTGAACACACTCCAAGCCCATCTTTGTTTTAGCATAAAAGAACAAAAGTAAGAAAAAATCCCTGATTATGGAAAAGATACTCCAGAATAAATGTAGACATTTTTTAAAGGGCAAAAACATAAAACAAACCTTCTCCAGCACTCCTATCTTCTCCTTCAGTTGTGTTATGCATTATACTGCCGTGAAGTTACATCACAAAGTGTGAAAGGCTGATTGAATGAAAGCTAAGCACAACTGCACACTTTCATTTCCCATTTCCTCCAAATCTATTATTAAATGCTTCACGTAGCATAGCTGCTTTTTAAATAAGCCTCTACTTGGCAATTCTCACAGAAGATAGTTTATCACATTTCGTTTCCTCCAAAAAATCCAAGCAAACAAATTCCAGAATGAAATGACAAAGTGATTTTATATTGTTTCAAATTCTCTAACCGTGGAGCGTACAATTACATACAGGTGTGCAATATAAGAAACCTAGACACTATCCTTAAAGATGCATCCGGGAAACAAAGCAAATGAGCTGAAAATGGAAAGAAAGTTTTCCAGGTTTAATGTGTTACACAAAATAATGTGAAAACTCATTTGGTTGCTTTGTAGCACACAACATGAACAGTTCATTTTTGTTTCAGATGTTTCAAATGTTTTCCATTTTCTTAATTTAAGAATCAAAAAATGCTACAAATTAGCTCATTACCAGCTACCTGCGGTTCCAAACCTCAGCATGAGGATTAATTACAGATCTAATTTTAAATCCATTCTAACAATACACTATTCTAGAATTAATCTCCAGACTGTCTGGGGAGCTGCCTCTAGTGCACAGAACACGGATTTTCACATGGGCGAACAGCAGAGAAGTAACCAGGGTGGCAACATTCTGAACAAGACCAGGATGTTTGCAATCAAATCATTTGTACATCTTAAAAATACACGTTCTTAAGGTTCTCTCCTGAGCTCCACAGGAAAGGTTTTGCTCCATTGGTAAGACTCATCTTTCCAGCTATGGAGACCAACAATAAGAACCCCACTGAAGAGCGTCAGGGTTTGTGCTTGCTTGGCAAAATGTTGCACTCATGATGTGCTTTCCTACCAGCTGAACTCCATCTCTGCTGTGGCTTTCAGACAAGTGCTGGGCCATGCTTCCAGCCCTGGTGCCTCTGCTATTCTGCACATGAGCCTCACTGCCATCCTCAGCTCTGCAACATCAACTTTCTTAAGCATCACCAAGCATATTTAATTTGCAAGCAGCTTCCAGCATATTAGAGCACAGAAAATCCTGAGCAGAACATGGCATCGCATCTGAACAAATGTGCCAGAAGGAAAAACAAAGAGAGCATGGTGTTAGACAATAAACCCACTACTCTGGTCCTCATCTGCAACCTATTCCACAATCACTTCAGGTAGCTTTCACCTGAAGTAAAATCACCTTCCCTCTGTTTTTCAGGTCTACATACTTCTTGAGCTTTTTCTGTAGCTACTTTGAATTTAATTCACAAGATAAAGGGACCAAAATATCTGACCTTTTAAAAAGTACTCAAAAAACCAAGGTAAGCTGCAATATATACATTATCATGCTTTGCATCACTGACACATAAACATTCTCATCCCTCCTACCTTTCTGACCCAGGCACTGCCCAAACCATTGCCTGCTCTTTTATTTTACTAGGATTCCATTTTGCTTTTCTTAATTTTGCAGAATATATTAAAATATTAATATATTGAATATATTAAAAAATATTCATTGAATATGTAAACAGTTCTAAAATTTATCCCCAGTTGCGAAGTGTAGTAGATAATGACATAGAGCCAAAAAAATTAAAGTCTTAATCTGCCTACCTTGAAACAATCATTTAAATTTATACTTTTGCTTCTAAACTCAGAAGGTGAGAACGTGCTTTCAATTTTCATCACCAGAACCCTCTCCTTCCTAAAGCAATAATGTTTCCCAGCTCTTAGCAGCTTTTTACAAAATAAAACCAAAAGAAATATATCAGCATCAACTTAATAAAATTAGGAAAAAAGAATAGGATACCTCTAAAAGTCCAATGAAGAAAGGTTCATTTCCTCAAGAGGGGAAAACCACTTTTCTGTGAAAGTATTAAAGTAGGTATATGCATGTACACATAAACATTCAGCCTCTAAAGGCCTTAAAACAGTTTGTTGCTCATGTTTGCAAACACACAAAGATGGGAGAAAAATCCTCAAAAACATCTCTAAAAAATAACAGCAAAGCATGAATGTACTAAGGTAGACTGATAAAGGCCCAGTGGACATATTAGGAAAATATCCAGGCTTAACAAACCTGCATCTCAGTAGGCAGGCTACAAAACTTTTGATATTTATCCAGGACTAAGCTTAAACAGGAAAATGCCGTGCTCTGCCTGCCTGGACTCAACCAGGGCTGAGCAGAGCAGTTCCCCACCAGAGCAAGACAAAGGTGAGATGTGTTTGACAACGTGGTGCTTTAATTCCTAACAGATACAGAGAGAGAACACAGATTGCTCAGGTTGTTCCCTTCAGCTTTGGAAGAAGAAATGCTGATTGGGATCTTTCTAATCAATGAACTCTGAATGGCAGAGAGGGAAAAGAGGCTACTGAGGTAAGAGTTGGCTCAAAGAAGGGGACAGACAGGAACTGAAGTTATGTGGACATTGAAAATGCTCAGTGTAGCCACTAAAACTGGTGTAAATTCATGTAGAGAGAAAGATTGCAGTGTTGAAATAAAGAATGCTGTTTATGTGGTCCTTACTCATTTACAGACACAGGTCTGTCAATAAACCACTCTCCTGGGTAACAACAACACACTTAAAAAGACATGAAAAAATTATTTACAAAAACACATTAGATACCTATTGTGCATCACATATCAGATCAAATAAGCTGACTACTAAAATAATAAGAAAATACATCTGTAGAGGGCATTTTGTGTTAATGGAGCAAGAAAACCACGAAGGGCAGAAGAGGGGAGCCCCCGGGTGCAGATCCTGCCCTGGCACACAGAGCAGCCCTCAGATCTGCAGCAAGGGGAAATTTCTGGAACAATCAAGCCTGATTACATGTTAAACCTCCTTCTTTTGTGTAAAGCCTACTTGCTGAGCCAAATGTTCATTATCCAACAGCCATCAATTTTTCATACAAGGATGGCTGTTCCCGTTTAATAACTATACAAATGTGTACTACAAATAGATACACACGCACAGGGTTTTGAAATTTTAGTGGACTGAAGCGGGAACAACCATTCACAAAACTGAGCAGAAGAAAAACACAAACATTAGAAGTCACAATCTGACAGCTAAAGCTTGTACCAGCATACATCCAAAGGGTGAAGCAGCTCACCACTGCCAAGAAAGGGTACTTGTTTTAAGAGCTGCTCTACTAAAGAAGGCTGAAAAGTAAAATTAAAATCAATCCCTAGTTACAGGAAGATGGTAGAGAGCAGTACATAAAAATATACGAATGTATCAAAAACAAATGGATGGTAGCAGTGATAACAAAAAGAAGTCATAAAAGAAAGTAAGAAAAAACGAAAATCTACTAAAATCAGACCCATAATTTACACTGTTGTTAAAAAAGCAGGTATTTAATAAATGAACCTCATGTAAAATTGGATCAGAATGCAAGTGAAAAAACTGCTAAAAGCTTTTTGAATGCTTTATGTACTTATTCACAACTAACAGAACTAAGAAATGTGAGCATTATTTTTACAAATGGCATCTAACAAACTTTAGCAGAAACTCATAAGCACAGGAAAACACAGCCCAAATTTTCTCTGAGGCAAAGTGGGGAAAGATAGGGCTGTTAAATAACATTAGCCTATTTCTGTATAAGATCATTGTAAAACTCATTTCTGGGAGCCATATATTGTGAAATCCCAGCACTCTTGCTGCCCCAGTTCTGTTCTGCACATAGTCTGAAATCAGTATGGCCAGCAAGAAAACAAATAAGACCCATGAAAATTGCAGAACATACACAAATGAAGACACAGAGGAAGACAAATGCAAACACTTAGAGAAAGTCAGGTATTCAAATTCCATAGCAATCATGTTTAATTTAAATTAGGTCTGCTAATTGTAACATCCTAATTTACCATGCAATCAAGACTAGGTAAAAATTACAGGACAGGAAAACACACAATATACTGGAAATAAGTAATTTCAAATGCCACCACAGGATTCAAGCTCGCTTCCTCAGAGAACAAAGATTCAGGGAAAGCCTGTTCTCATGTGTGCCTGCAGAAGGGTTTTTACCTCACGTCACTGTGAGCCTCTCCTCTGGCACATGCTCACTGCCAGTGTCGCATGATAGCAGAAGTAACTCCTTCAACATCCAACAGAGCACATCAAGTGACGTTTACATCTTCTATGAATTCTGAAGGAGCTTAAATTATGTGCTTGGTGCTACGTAAACACAGCAGGCAGTAATGAATATGGGGAGGCATCATACTGATATATAAGCATAACATTTGCTAAGATTTTCGGTACATGACTAAGCTTTGTCCTCATATAAAACACGATAGTTGAGGCAATTTTGTGGAAAGATAGTGGTTGCTTAAGCTAACAATCTCAAAACACATCCAGCTTACTGCATAGCATTGCCTAAAATGATAGACAAAAGAGATTGGTATCAGGTGGCTTGGATTTCATATCTGGTACAAGGACTCCTCTGCACAGGACTTGTATGCATCTCCCTTCTGAATCCCAGTTCTCTGGACCCTTCCACCTTCAGCTGACATAGTACCAAAATAAAACAATACACCAGAACAGTCCTTAAAATTCAATTTTTAAGAGGCCTGGAATAACCTATGATATTTCACTATAGAAGTACATTTCATCAGCAAATCTACTCTAAAGAACACTTAGTTATTAAGTAGTCCTCAAAATAATAGAAAAAAATAAGATAATTGGGCTATGAGTGGAGAAAAACTATTCAGGGATTATCTGATAATTAACTACAAATGTAGAATCAAATTACTTCAAAGGTGTTTTCCTTAATGGTTTGAAAAGATGTTTACTTGCTGAATATAGTAACCAAAATGGTGGCCAATACAAAATGTTGAGCACCCAACTGAAAACTAAATAATTTCCCTCCAGGTAGGTGTCTGGTGATAGAAGATGACATGCCACACAACGTATCTCTCAGTTCCTGAAGTAAGGTCTCCTTTTATAACAAACATTTTCCTCTAAGGTGTACAGCTCAACATTCAGCTGCCAGTAAATAACAGGAATCCCAAGTGCACCAGAAAACATCTCTCAGTTTGTTCCTGACCACAACTTCACACGTCTCCAAAGAACAGGCCTGCAAAGGGTAACATCGTGGCATGGTGAGACAATATCAGACCCGGATACATCTCCAAGTCCATCCCAGAGCTTTAGGCTGGTGGGCACTCTGATTTAAAATGTGCTTCTCAGAGACAGGAAACAGTCAAAATAAGCAGATGCACAGACTCTGTAAGGATTCCAACACCCAAATGTGTCGACTTCAATTAAACACAACAGCTCCACATTTCCAGGGCAATCATGTGTCAGTGTGTACTCTCTGTCTCACTTTCCACAGTAGAACTGACCTGATCTGAGCATCCTCTGCGAAGTTCAGAATCTCCCTTTTCCTCACACCTCTCCTCAAACCAGAGGAGAGGTCTTAGCCCAGTATTTTGTTTAGTTCACTTAAAAATTATTTTATACTCAGCAGTCTTGTTCATGTGAGATCCAAATAATCCATGAAATTGTGTGCAATTTGTGTGTTGCTCCATTTCCTCTCCACAAAGGTTCTGACTTGAAAAACTGGTTTGTCCTGGGCAATAGCCAAATGTTCATACAAGAGAGTGTCGATCGAAACAAAAAGCTTTCAAGGCTCAAAACTTCAGTGTTAACCCTCTAAGACCCTTTCTCTGGGTTTCAGTCAAGCAGGGAAACTGCCAACAGTATTCAAAATGAACATAAAATATGATTTAGAAAGAATCTCACATAAACTAGAAACAGTCCAGGTGGATTGCCTGAATCATTACAAATGTTTGGGGGTTTTAGGAGGACCTTCCTTCCATCCACTGGGCCAGCCTCTTTCGTTGTATTTAAGTAGTGCAAACATCCTGTAATGGAGACTGCATTGGAAACTCCCCAAAATTCATCCATTAGTGAGCAAAATGTCCATTACATTTCCATGCAATCCAAAAGACTATTGTCATAGAGATTTTCAGACGATAAGGTGGAAATTTTTTCTCTCCCAAGCAGTGCTTTTGTCCTAAGGCCATATTGAAATACCTAGCACAAGCAGTTCGAATGAAATTTCCTCTCCAATTATGAGTGTCAGGAGGTCATTTAATATGCTGAGCTAGGCAAAAAAAATTGAGCTAAGTATTTTCAAAAGCATCAAATTTCCAGGTCTTTCCCACCCTTCCCAACATAAGGGAAACATTTCTTATGTTATTCATTTAAGCAAGGAAATGTGTGGCGTGACAGCTGTCACTTTAAAGTTAATTATAGTGTAGACTCATATTTTTAATGCTAGCTTTATGTTACCACAAGAAAGTAAGTTTTCTGCTAGCATCAAACTAATTGTTTTTCTTCAAAGTGACAATGTATATATGAAGGAGGTGGCATCCTTCTGACACACTCGGCTTTTAATGTCAATCTAGATGAATCAGCATAAAAAAGACACTGAATACATTTGGGGGGGGATATGTATAGACTCACTGTCTAATGTGGTCCTGCTATGGCAGCTTAAAAGTTGCCAGAAATGCACCAATGCATCAGAAAGCACCATTTACGTGTTCTGGGCCACCTGATTATTTCCATTCACTCGTTTACATTCCAGTGAAAGGTGGTTTCTCTTACTGTTTGTGGCTATTTCAATAATGAATAGCATTTTTCTTAGTAACCAAGGAACTGTTTATAATGAAATACAATGATTTCCATAGAATCACTGATCTTAGAGGTGCTTTGGTACTTAAAGATTGCTTTACTCTTTATAAGCTGTTAATTCTTGTGATTTCAACAAATTATTGTATCACTAAAGCCCTTTCATTGAAAGGAGAAGAGGAAAGAGAATTAAAGTATCAATGGCAATTGTGGATACAAATCCAAGATATCCTTCCTCACAGAAATGTAGCTTTTTCATCCTCCAGAACTATTTTTCAAGTTGCTTCAACACACAAATTTCCCATCTTAACTTTGCAAAGAGAAAGTCACTAAACAAAAGTGAAACCATTAAAACCCACAGTCACAGCCTCTTCCACCCAGAGAGGATTAAAATGAAAAAATGAGGAAACATTAGAAATCAACACTCTAAGTCAGTTTTATAAGACCAACACACACTCACTCACACAATTCTACAGTGCTGTTAATATCAAATTGCAAAAATATATTCAAGATGCGCACAAAGTATAAAAAAAACCAAAAGGACTTTAAATCTAGAGACATTTAATTAAAATACATCAGAATTATGCTTTATCTTTCCATAATCCAATTTCAATAGGCAATGCCTCAATAGAGCTGGTATCAGAATACCAGCCCCATACGCCCTTTGAACCAAGGAGTTCTCATATTTCTCCTATAGTTTAAACTCATAAATATTTATACAGAACCAGTTTGACAGGTAAATGTGATTTATGTTTATGTCACCTCTCCCATGAGAAACTTATGTATTTACAGTTTGCTCTTGACTTTCTCTATCCTTCTGGGAATAGGCTGGAGAAGAAACAATCCAGCCACTTTGACCAGAGCAGCAGATGGTTCACTTTTCCAGAGCCATTAGCTGTGGCGAGAATCCCACCAGCTGCACCAGAGAGCTCATTTCCACAAAATGCACCGAGGAGAAAGAGGAGTCCTTCCCATTTGCCTCCTAATGTAGGAGAAGCCATATGGGAGTCAAGCCCTCTAGGATTTTTAGTATGGATCAGAAGCCATTATAGAGAAATGTGCCATAGCTCAATAGTCAGAATACCACAAGTAACCCTTTCTGGCAATCTGAAGCCAAATTAAAATGAGAGAAATCCAAGCTGAGAAGTCCTGAATTAAGAGCACACAAGCTATCACTAATGCAACAGGACCGTACAGAAGTTTTACAAACAGAGTAGAAGAAAACTACATGGAGTATTTGTCACAATAAAAAATTCTCTAATGCTAAACACGACCAAAATTGCAAAGTTACAGGAGAAATTTAACTTGAAATCATAACTTTTAAAGGAAGTGCACTAAGCAGTGAGCTTTATGCTCTGAAAGGGGGCCAGTTAAAACTGGAAAATATTTATTTACTTATTGATTTAGTGATAGACTACTCCATTCCTAGCGCCCAGATGCCACAATCCTGAGAACACTGGCACACAGAAACACCCAGGCCACGGCACTGCAACGCACTCCATGTGCACTGACCACTCTCACAGCCCAGATACTCTCAGAAGCAAAGTCATTGCAAACGTGGACGTGGGATTTCAGGACAGATACCCTGGGAAGAATCACATTATTACAGTGATTTATCACAATGCTCCTCAGACCAGCCCAACCCAACCTGCCCACCCATCTCCCCCAAGACGGCAGGCAGAGAGCTGGCAGGCTGCCAGCCCAGCTCAGCAGAAGGTGATATTCCCAGCAAACTGTCACACATGCTCAAATATTTCATTTCTGAGGCTGGCTGAAGGCTGCGGTCTCCATCCTGTGCAAAACAGGATTTCCACCACATGACTCCGTGCAGCAGCTCTCTGCTCTGAATGCTCATAGTGCTGTTTGATCATTCTGAAATACCTAACAGTCGTTTATGTGATTAAATCAATAAAAAGTCATCTCTTTTCCATTAAGATGCTCAGCGGATTTACAGATCAATTTCTTTCTTTTTGTACTTCAACTACTAACAAATAAATGGAATTGTAAATTTTGAGTAGGAGTTTTCTGACAAAGTATCACACCTGAAACCTTGTTAGTATCTCTCAAATTGCTTCTGACCTTGATGCATAATTTTAAATTCAAAATGGCACACTAACAAGATACTGAAAAACAAGGATGGTTTATTTTTGTTATGAGAGACACTCTGGGTGTCCACTCTGTTTAGAAGCTTATTATTGCTGAATTTCCACAAAATACTACCTTTAGGCACACTGGAATGGAGGAGCTTTAGGAAACCAAAGTTGTGCAAGCAGCAGTATTGAAAGGATCCAGAAGCTGCAGGTCTAACACAGGTTATTTTCCTATGCAAAGGTGTCCTTCCCTCCCTCACTTGCCCTAAACCAGCTCCTTTGCTCTGGGCTCTGCCCAGCTCCCCTGGCTCTCACTACACCTCACTGCTCCCATGCCCACAGGTTGGTGGCAAAGAGCACCTGAAAGCCAAGTCCAACCTACCTTACCCTCTGGAAATGGAGGCACAGGAGAATAATTTGCCTCCCTTTCCTCTCCTCAACCAAATTCAAGAAATATGTAAGAAAATATGAAGCTTTATCTTCATCACTTCTGTCACTCTTATCAAACCACTACTACAACTGCTGAATGGGTGTGAAAGTTACTGCTTGGAGCAGAGACATCAACACACAACCTGAATCTCAAGGAGCTCTTTTACTTTAAAAAACAGGCTATAAACAACAATTTTGAGAAGAACAACATTGCTAATGCAATTCCTGGCAACTGAGATCCCTATTTATTTACAAAGTATTTCTTCATTTCCACTAAGATTTCTAAAAGTCATAGGCAGCACAGAACATAACTTTGATAAAATTTAAATCACAAATGTGGAATAATAACAAAAAATGAAGAGTCCCCCAAAACATTAGTGGGTAGAAGCTACAATCCTCTAAAAAAGATTAATATAGTTTCTGATAGCTTATGAACAAAATTCACCCTAAACATAAGCCAAAGCTTATATTCTGAGCCTTACATAGATTATTAACTGTATCAACAAACCAGCTGCTGAGTAATTCTGGTACCAGCTGCAACTGTTTACTCATAAATCTGAAAATACTGCTTTAGTCAGGATTAGCTACCTACCAGTCTTACCAGTAAGTTTCCAGGATGCAAATGTTAAGCTCCACAGAGCACCTGATGAGCAATAATTATGTTGATATTTCCCAGTCTTGAAGAGACACCCCTGTACAGCATCAGATCCGATACCATTCATTAGTTCACACACTTCAATGGGATTTTATCAAAATCCATAGAGCAGGGTAAATACAAATACTCATCCTATTAACTGCTACATTAACATATTCACATCTCTAATAAAAAAAGATGCTAAACGTATTAAGCATTATTTCAAATTTAAGGTCATGCATATCTCTGTGAAGACTGTAAGTGCTGTAAGTCAAAATATTTGCAAGTCTTTCATGGTGCTGCCTATTTCAACATAATACTGTTTTGCCACTTCAAATAATAAAGCAGCTTCCTCCCAGTAAGCATCTATCCATCATTTTGTAGAAAGAAACCCCTTATCACATTCACATAGTATGAGAAGGAACAATACCTTTAAATAAATATCTTTAAAAAGAACAAACGGTGGATCTGCACAGTATGATTTTTACAATGAATGCAATTACAAATCATTCAGAAATTAAGAAATCATATCTAATGCACTAGGAATATGATTCAATCTGTTAAAACAGGAAAAAAAAGCAAGACTAAACAGTATTAAAACAAGTAGCTCAGAAAAACATTTTAAGAATTACTCGCAAAATCCTTAGATTACCTTTTGGATCGTCTCAACATGCTGGTAGCAGGCAGAGAGAAATTGGACAGCACTGTCCAAAAGGAGTCAGACATGATCTTTAAAAGCTTTCATTGCTGGGAAAATACAGCACAATCAAGCCACTAGCAATAAATAAGGAACTAAATAATACCAGTGACAGAGCCAATGCAAATTCCCTGTAGACCGTGCAAGCTGTTCCATTAATGTGAGACAGGCAGGCAAGCGTACATATTGCTGCTGCTTCCACTGCCTCTGTTTTCTCCCTGCTCCATCCCTGCCTCCCTCCCTCCACCTTAGGAGGCAGTGCAAAATGAGATATTTATTCTCTTCCTAATACATACACTTTAAACCTGGAGTTTGCTGAATACACAGCACACATGCTTTCTATACACCTCTCTGTGTTCATCTAATTACAAACAAAATATTTTCTGTATTTTCAAAACCATAGCTGAGCACTGTTTTCAATACTGAATAACACACGGGGCTTTAAGCTGTGTCTGCACAGAAAGCACCACTGACTGCCTAGTTTGTGTTTTTATTCTGACATGGTGGCTCTTCTTTTCCTAACTACATGAAGCATACCAGGGGCATTTTGCTGATTTTTCTTAATTAATTTCCCACCTTAAAGCAAATCTCATCTTTCATCTTCAGTAACCCAAGCAGATTTTTAATTTAAAAAAAAAAAACCCAAACCAAAAAAAGCAAGCTTCCAATGCCTCCTAAGATCAGTTTAGAACCAGAAATCCATTCTCCCCCTGAAGTCAGCCACACCAGATCCATGTCAGTCACAATAAATACAAATGTAGCACCTGGTGCCCAAAAACAACTCAACCAGATGAATTTTGACAACAAAACACAAGCAGGACTCCTGTAATGCACATCAGAGGTTTCCCACACATCCCCTTTGCACGTCAGTCACAAGTTCACTATTCCCCTTTGTGCCTGTAGAACCCTCTTGCCATATTTTTGCTTTTTCCAGGGTCTAAACAAAACCTCACTGGAGCTGCCTTCATTTTTAATTTCAGTATGCAATCTATTTTCTTTCTATTGTGGCTTCTTTAAGCACTTCTGCCAGTAGGAAAGCTAATGACGTTCTCATATTTCAGCCTTCTTGAGTGGCTTTTTATCACAGATATGAGAAAGATGACAATCAACAGCTGGCACAGCCTTCCAAACACAATACAGCCCTAAAAAAAAATACATAAAAATGTCTGGGAGAAAAAAATCCCACTGGACTCGCTTTAGCCTTCCACATAATCTAATGGAAGAATTATATGGTCTTCATAATTTTCCATTAAATAATTACATATTTTAATACATACATTTATCAAGAATCACAGTATCTGACTGAGCAAAGTATTCCCTTCCATCTGGAATTCAAAACAAGCAAATGGGATTTTTAGACTCTTTGCATAACACAACCATATTTTCTAGTGCTTTTAAAGATTTTTTACGAAGTTAATCTACGTCACATAGAGGTTTGATTTCATAAAGTTAATTCTGAGTACAGCTGAACCAAACTCTGCCACTGTCTACTACTGATGAGAAAGAATAAACACATTCATATTTGTGTCCACATCATATCATATACCAATCAAGTAGAAACTAAACACTAGCCTTTTAGAATTATATTCAGGATATTATGTGACCTTCCAATTCCAATAGACCCTGGTTTTGAAAAGGTATGAAAATTTTACTCTGTCAGCTAAAACATGAATTGAAATTCACAAGCAATAATGGTGGAAAAAAAGTGTTCAGTTAACTAATAAAATAAGCCTAATACAGTAGAAATAAACTTCTGACTGCTTATAGTTAGCAAATAAGATCACAATCAGCTAACACCTCTAAAATCTGTATTAGTCACGCTTTTTACAAAAAAGATTGAAAATTCAGTAGTTGAAGACGTATCACTCATTATCACTGTACTCAGCAGCAGCACTTTCATATCTCTAACAGGAAGGACACAAAAAGGAGAAGCCATTTTAGGAGAACATTTCTCCATGGGCATCAGTGACTGACAGCCCTACAGAAATGTTAATCCAGCTAAACCCTGCCCATCCTCTGCTGCTCCTGGGGAACACAGGGCACCCCAAGCAGGCAAGGGGATGGAGTGTTTTCTATCATCAGAACCACATCTATTCACCCATCTTGCCATTTAATACAATTCTGCAGAGCTTCTACCCAAGAACTTCAAAAAACACTTTGAGAATTACATAACACTGGTTCAGAACCAGCAGAAATTTATTTTAACACTTTATATTCTGGCTTTTCAAAATGCCTGCTCCACATGGAAGTAACAAACTCTAACCCTGCAAGTCAGTGCCTGCAAAGGGCTCGTTTTGGGGCCCAGAGATATTCAGAGTATGCAAAAAAAAGGTGAAGATACTACACTTGGTTTTCCTAGAGAAACAGAAGAACACAAACTGTCGAAAAGCTTTTAAAATCATGTCATGTCTTAAAATATAACAGTATCAACATTTGCAGAATTGTTTTTAGTAGCAACAAATATAGGAAGCGTAAGGATTTTCTCACACCTACAATGACAAATGAAGTCTTTTGAAAGAACTGTCTTACTATCTCTGCATGATCAGCAAAACATTTTGGAAAACCTGGACCAGAAACTTCTCACTAATTCAAAAATACACCATATCTTTATATAAGAGAACACGTCAACAGCACACTCACACAAATACATTACAAGATGAGTTTTCTATTTTTTTAAACTATATTAACATTAACATCTCTTTGTGAATTCCAGACCTTGAGTTATTCCAAGCCTAAAGAAACCTCTTCCTTTATAACATTCTCCCACTCGCCTTTCAGGATATTTAGTCTCCATCAATCTTCCTAATGCACCTTCCCTTCTTTATGCCCAACTTGCCCTCTGAAAAGACCACCTGCAGAACACTTTGGCAGCTCCTGTGATGATGGAGTATTTCTCTGTCAACCAAATGTAGTTTCCAGAGCCCTCCTAATGACACTGCATCCACTGGACAGTTATAAATAGTCAGTGTCAATGACTTTCCCTATTTCTCATCTTTACCATTACCAAAGTAGGACATTAATTAAGCCTGACATTAAATGAGAATGCAATTAGGCAAACAGTCCACATGAAACCCATCGCTTTCTGGACTTTTTAATAGCAGCTACATTTATCATTAAATAAATTTCCTTGGTATAAGATCATCTTCTTTTAAATAAAATCTGTCATTGTAGAAGTAAACCAAACTTTCTGAAAAGTTTGAAGCAGTACCAAGCAGATCAATGAGGTAATTTTGAAAAAGAATATCCCAAAGATCAAAACTCCTGTGACTGACTACATTTTAAGTTGACTATATACCAAGAAAAGTTTCCACAAAGTGTTGATTATATTTTTAAACACTTCAACCAGGATGAAACATGTACTAGTGCAGTAGTTTTCAAATGAAATTAATTTCACGAGTTACACTGTGGTAAAGGAAAACTTATTATGGAAACCAGTAGAAATACTATTGGGAAAAACCAATAGTATCTTGCAATCTTGCTAATTATGCCATCACTTGAATGGTTACATTGTATTAAGCTTCACATAGAGTGATACTTGGAGACACAACTTTTTAAAATAGTCATTAGACTGAAATCATTAATAATTCACTAGAAATACCCAGAAATCGAAAACATTTTGCTAGCAAAGCCAAATTCTTTGGAGAAGTCACAACATAAGTAGAAACATTCTGTCTCTATAAAGAGCATATTGACTTTATTTTAGACTTTAAATTGCATGCCCAACAAGCACAGAAAATTATTCCACTGTAAGTAAGCATAAGTTAACACAGGTGAACCTGCTCTGTATCACCATACAGTGAAAAGTGTGTAAAGTGTAAAAACTTTAATAAAAAATAAAGAGAAAGGGAGAAAGTTCTCCCTTTATGCTTTAAAAAACAAAAAGGAAGGTTCCTTTAAAAAAAAATTACATGGGAGATGTGTGTTGAGCTATTTGGGGCATCATTATTATTTGAACAGTGACCTAAGCCAGTGAAGAACAGACTGTCTTTGAGCCGCCCGCAATCGCCAGACTCCTAAGTAACAGTCTGACAGAAAACATTAGGTTGAATGTATCTTCAAGGTCCACTTTTCTATCATTTGCTAAGTTATAAAACAATAGATTTCTTCCTTTTGGGGCAGAAAACACCAAGTCACCACCCCAGATGTAAAGAGCCATACTCTGTTACTGCTGTGGCTCCCATGGATTTCAATTACTACCTCTGTATAAAAGAGCTCCCAAAGACATATCTGTAGGAGATTGAACTAACAGCTGATGGCCAAGAGTTTTGGGGGTGAAGAACCACTAAACTACCCTCTGGTGTGTATTCCCTATGCAGGGAACATCCTAGTGACTGCACTAGTTAATGATTCAAAGGATGAGAAACATTTACTGAAGCAGCTATCAGGCACTGCACCTGCATGGAAGCTGCCAACTCCTCATGTAACTTTAATTGGGCACAGTTACTGAACTAACAGGGGTTGCCATCCTAGTGGACAGCCTGAAATGCTATCTAATGCACTACAATATCACTGCACAGCTAAGCTCAAGCAACTGCCCTGATTTCAGTCCAAAACAACTCTCACAAAACTGTACTCACTCAGACATAGAGGACACCAACTACAGCTCCATCATCACAATCTTCTAAGTGAAGACACTGCTAAGTGAGTGATAAGTGAGCAGTGCTAAAACACCAAGTTAATTGTGCCCCAAATCCTATGAATATTTAATAAGAAATATTATTCTTTCTTTGTATTTTTATTTGCAAAAATATCATTTATTAGTATGTTAATATTCCATGCAACATTATCCTTCCCAAGTAACACCAGTAAGATGTTCACTACTCCAATATAACATAAGCTTAAAATAATTTCAAACTCACAGACTTGTCAATTGGGCTCAGATGCCATGGAAAGGTCAATTATCCTCTTTAAATAAGTTACTGGATCTTGCATTCTTTCCCTAGCCCAGCCTTCTTCATATGTGATTCAAATGTCAGTTGTCCAATTTAATCAAATGTAACCTCCATATGTGATTCAAATGCCATAAAAATTGAGAAATGTTATTTGAAAAACAATACTGAAAATCAGATCTGAAAATGTCACTTCCTGTTTGCACAGAAATCTTCTAACACTTTATCCAAAATGTAATTAAGGACATTCAGCATTACTTGCAAAAAACACACCATCACAGAGAGCTGCTGTAATCCCAACACCCTCCTCCAAAGGTCTCCCTTCTCTTTGCCAGCCAAAATTTATTTTTTCCAAAGGAAAAAACATAGATTGAGCCTCCTCTTGCCACCATAACACTTCCTCATCTTTGTCTTGTATTATTTATCCCAAAGCACTTAAACCTTCCTTTTTAACCTGTAATACAGTCTTAATGAATTCACTGCGCAACTGGATTTGCAAACAGGCAGATAACTGAATCTGTTCTCCTGCCACTCCAGCCTGCAGCACCCTCTCCATGAAGAAGCACAGCACTTCAGCTCTTTGCAAGTTTTCCGCTTCAGACTCCCTGTACTTGAATAACACCACCAGGCTATTGCTAATTCCTGGAGCATGGGGTTTGCACATATCCCAAGGAGCTGTAATACACATTCCTTCAGAGACAGGGTCCATAACCCTTCCAAAAAAACTATGTCAGCAAAGCAGATTTGAAAAAGCAGGTTTATTGCCCCCATTTTACAGAGAATCTACAGTGCAGAGCCTAAAGGACAAATCAGGGTAAGAGCAGCAGCAGAGGTGGCTGGCAGACTTTGTGTCATCGTAAGGAGTGAGGACTAAAGAAGAAATACCAGTGCATGGCTAAAGCTAAACCAAGACAACAGGCAAGTAATTAAGGTAAAATGAACAAAGCAAACAACAAAGAGAAGGAACTGAGCTGTATTTCAGTGGGTGAATTAGAGGGCTTTGAGTTACTCAGCTCTCAATTACCAGCTCACAAAAGAAAAAAGGGCTCCCCTCATCTGTGCAGGACCACAAACCCCCAGCACGCATCCCAGGCCAGCAGCCGGTGCCAAGGATCACCATGGTGCCCCCAGGCTCAGGGCACACGTGGTGAGCAGGGAGTGCTGTCACCTGTTTCACAGCATATTACTCAGAAGACCAAATCAAGCCTGAACTCTAAAACAAGCTCTGGCATCTGATTTGTTTCTCAGTATAATTCAGGTCGTTTGCTCCAACCCAAATCTCTGGTGCAGGACGTTCCACTCCACAGCTTGTTTCCTCTTCCCCTGGTTAACACACTTAGTTCAGCTGAAATGTTAAGGATATTGTAAAGCCCTTGCATTTACCATGGCTTTTCTGAGACAAAAAGCTTATTTTGTAGGATGTTGGCTAAGAAGAGTTATTCTGGGAGCAAGGGGAATGCTAATGTAATGAACAGACGAAGAGGATGAATTTTACATTTTCAAGCATAAATTCTTAATGAAGTTAGAGCATGGGATAAGAATAGACTTTACAAAATAAGCATGGTACAAAAGAGACATGAGAAATCAAAACCATGCTTGGGAAACATCTGGAGTGCTAGCAGACACACACACACACAAAAAGGAGAAAAAGTTTATCTAGTTTTATAGGCAGAATTACATCCTTATTTGGACATGCATTTTTAAGAGAAATTTGCCCCTATTTTAGCCATTCCTCTGGAATACTATGAATTTTCGCAGCAAAAGCTTAGCTTTTAATCCTAAACTGTGGGAAAACTGTGATATCATCAACTGCCCGACAAATAAACTACTCCAGGTTGTGAGCCTCAGAAAAACATATAACATACAAACAAATCCAACATGAGAATAAGCCTGGACCACAGATTTTTAAGTAACTACAGATTGATACAACTCTATCAACTGTTCTACTGTAATTCTGAGAAACTCACAAAGGAGATCTGTCACAAAACCCAGGTTTCTTAAAATACACATATTATTTAGAAGATCTTGAATGAAGACATTTATTTTATATATGACTTTTAACATTTGCGTCTACTTATATGTAAGTGGAGACAGAAATGTAAGAACACAGAAGCAGATTTAATAAATTAAGATAAATTGACTCAAACTGAATTCTCAGCTTTGAAATAAAGTACAGAATGGACAGATATGGAACTCCTAATGATTTCTGCAGTCTCCAGAGAAACATTCATGTTGAAATATGAAAACCAAAATTTATCAGTTTGCAATGATGTATCTTCCTAGACTCTAATGTAGCATTTAAAATGGCACAAATAAATCTAAATAATAGACCTAGAAACAAAAATATATAACAAAATTGCTTGGTTTTAAAATAAATTACTTTCATAACCCACCTCACCAATGACCTTTTAAGCTATCTCAGATATAAAGACAAAGTGTTAATAAATGGGAATATCCATCTTGTATTCACTTTATTTTCTTCTTTTTATCACGAGATGTAGCATTATACAGATTTTACAGATTAGGGAAAAGGGGAAAAAAAAATTCAAATTTAAGCACAAATGTGTACAATTTAAAAAAAAATATTTTCTAACAAAAAACATTTTCCGCGCTACCTATTAAAACAAAACCAGTAAGAAAAGCAAGCCCTACTTCCAGCTGGCCAAAGCATTTGGTGCAACACACAGGCTCCTAAGCAAACCCAGCAGAGCACAGATGAGGCGTGCAAACCACCAGCACCACCTGCGTGTGCGGAGAGCACCCAGCCCGCGGAGCCAGCCCAGCTCTGAACGCTGCTTGCGTTGGCGACCACTCACAAGAGCACGACGTAAATCAGCGACTGCGGCGTCCTGCGGCCCAGCCTGCAGCTGCCCTGGCTCTTGAAAAGAAGGGGGAAGTTGCAGAAGCGACAGGTCCCAGTTTTGAGATCCATCTTGCCACCAGCGGAGGCTGCGCGCGCTCAGCCGTGGGGCACAGGCCAGGACACGTCCCCACGGGCTGCTCCTCCATGCCAAAGCCTAACGCAGCTCTAATCAACTGCATTTTGCTCCAACTAATTGCAAGTTCTCTGAGAGGGCAAGGTAGAGACTCGTGACTTTAAAGGAACACTCCCGGTCAATATTTGTGTGTTGATTCACTCGGAAAATTGGATGCTTAATGATTCTGGGATCTTCCAGTCCCTCGGAAGCAGAATGGGCAAGCAGTTGCATTAAAATGAAGTGTGAAGGAAAGCTAGTAGGGACTTCTACCAGATTTCTTCCAGTGGAAAATTTTGCCCTAAAAATTTGCTGATAATTATAACTTGACGTGTTCTGCTATTTTAAATTTCTCATTTGCTCACAAGTACAAGCGAGACACTCAGGAACAAAAACAAAAGTGTAATAAAGAGTACAAAAAAATAATATTCACCTTCTCAAGCAAGCTATAACCCAAACAAACAGTATCACTTCTACTTGTGCTGCGTGTCTTTGATGAAAATAAAAAGAATTACTTCTAAAACCAGCTTTTTTAGTGTTTATTAAATAAATGCCCATTTCAGCCCAGAGATGTGACCATGCAATTCTCAGTGCACAGCAAGTCTCTCCCAGATGGCCGGATCAATAACATCCCTGCTCTAAAGACCTAAAGGTCTGAAGAAAGGAAAGGACAGGGAGAACAGGAAGGAAACAAAAGCACACAGAGCTCTTTCACCACAGCAAAGATTACAGTTTGAAGATTTTATTTTAGAACATTAATAATTCATAATGACAGTGTAATGTAAACTAGGTTAGAAGATTATGCTCTCAAGTACCACACAAGGGATTGAATGACAGAATAATAACAACTAGCCAAAGTAGCAAAATTTCAGGAGATAAATGAGGGAAAGAGAGAACTCAGAGCACTGAAAGAAGCATATTTGAGATGAATGAACAAAAACAGGAACAGAAGGATACTGAATAAAAGGGGAGCAGAGAGGCAGCCTGTAGAAGAGAGCATGAGTGGGTCCATTTACAGCAGATGAAGGTCTGCAGGCCTTCTGGCATGGTAGTTATGAATATTCAAATGAGCATAAATTTGAGACAAAAGTTCACCGTAGCTCAGGATAGCAAGACATAGCTGAAATGGGATACCATTGCAAAAATTGGTGAAAAGTTACCCTGAGATCTTCTTTCCATAACATCCAAAACCTTCCTTAAGCTTTCAGGTTAATACTGATCCACAGAATGGTTAATCTAACAAAACTGAAACTGTGACACATGTCTCCAAAAAGCAATTTTTTAAGGATACACACTGGAAAGGAACCTGCTGCTCATGGGCAGGAAAAGTCCTGAGCTGACACACACAGCTGTGTAAAATAACCTCTCTTTCCCCCCAGCTCCAGGCCATGAAGGTGACACCAGCTACTCACTGTTAGTACATCTCTATCATTAGTGCTTCAGCACAGGACATTAACAGGCCTCTTTGCACACTCACCGATTTTCCAAATTAAAACTAAAAATAGCCCCTGGTTGCCTCACAGTCCAATTAAAAACAAATCTTGGAAAATGCATGGCACTGTCTATCAACAATAATAAACACATGACTGTCTGGTTAACAATTTTATTTCTTTCTCAGAACAATTCCCTTGCCAAGAATCTTTCAGTGCTCTGGTTGTTTAGGTATCTGTATTCCAGATCAAAAAGTCTTTGAAGGAGAGACTACTTGGAAGGAAAAAAATTATACAGAACTGAGCACATCACTATCATTTGAGAAACTCACTGTCATTTGAGGATAAGGACAGAAAAAGAAAGGCTTCGATGTTTACTACAGTCTCTTAAGAACCTTCTGAGATCTTCCTTCCTCCCTAGAAGTTGCTGACTTGTCCCAACCATCCCAAACTCTGAATAGTGCAGGGATAGTAAATGAGTTAGCTCATGCACAGGTGCACCAGCAGTTCACAGCCTTCAAACACCATTATATAGAAAAATCAGTTATGAACCATAACCTTATACAGTTTATAGGTGAAATGACCAACAAACAGTAAAGCTCTCCAACTTCTAAAGTCACAAGCACAAGCTCCCCTCTGGAAGCCTCCAATTCCCCAGGTCAAACCACCAGGTTATGATTTACAACTGGTCCCATGGAGGGCAGCCAAATGGTGGGTCTGGAAGGAGACAAGAATTCACACCTCAGGCTCCAAACCCCAGGGTTTAACTCTTCTGCTACTGCAGCTCCAGGCAGGATGCAGGGATTTTTGTATTTACATAATGCCTTCACATGAAAAAATTATACCATTCAGGCCACCATGCCTCCATATTCCCAACCATATTAAACTAAACAGTTTTCCACCAGCCCAAGACACACAGGAAGTTATCTGAGCCTTTCACATTGCAAGTATCATCAGTGTGTCCCTCCCATGTAGTTTCTTAGATGGGAAAAACGATTCCCAAGAATAACAACCAGTACAAAGGAAAAGGAATAAGGAGAAAAATTTCCATTAAAAAATATATTAATTCTGGGAAACTCATTCAATCGATGTGAGATGTAGATTAGAATTCAGTTGCCAAAAGCTTACCTACTCAAAATTCATCATTTCACATTATGCAAAATGATATATCCACCAAGTTGTTCTGTTTCTCATTATTTTTGAATTGCTGATCTACACTGCTTCCGAAAGTGACATTATGCTATCTTGCAGTCAACTCTGACCAATTATTTAGGGCATTTAAGAAAGCAGAACCTGTACCAAATCAAGCACTAAACCAGGAGGATAGCACTGCAAAACCAGAACAATTTCCAAACGTCATTCAAACTGAATATAGGCCTCTTCATTAATCCTCCAACATTTGTCAAACAGGAATTTCTAACAAAAAAAATTTAAAACCTGTATCATATCAAGTGACTTCACACTAAGCAAAATTTAAGCGAAGATAGGAAACCATCAATAACTTTTGATAAGCCTTGAGGTATTTCAAAATAAAACCAAAGAAACTTTCTCAAGTCTGAATTCTGAAATGTTTTTGATCTTCCTTAAAAATACAGAACTTCTGTTTACAGCTGCTGCCCTGATGTTGTAAAATATATGCAGTTTTCAAAACCCAAACCTCAGGTAATCTGGGGATATGTGTGCCAAGAATACATTCTTATGCTAGGGAAGGGATTTCTGCATCTGCCTTGAAGCAGCAGAACTGGAGTTAACAGACTCTCATCGAGGCACACCAGTAATTCTCATATACAAGATAAAGAGCCACAGTCTAACAGGAGAGACAAGGAGATTCCAAGAAGGTGGATGTCCCCATTCCCACCCTTTGGTTAGGGTTTACTGACCAGCACCCTGCAAATCTGGAAAGCCCACTGGATTCACTGCAGACTCACCCAGGACACTGCCCACCCAACCTCACTCATACACCCAAACAAGCCATAGCTCTAAATATAGGTCTCCCCTCATCTATTGCAAGAGCTTGTACAAAAAAGGCTTTAAAAGAAGGCAGGCAGCCCTCCAGGACATTTGCTGAATGCCTATGTATAATATATTCTTGTTACTTACCACACTTATTGATTAAAGGCTCGTTTCCTAGAATAGGCTTTTTATGTAAATAAATTAATATATTCTTAAATTATATCACAGATGTCCATAAAATCCTAATTATATAAAACTCATAACATTGTAATTACACACTGATCAAGTAATTATGTAGTGTGCTTAAAGACTATTTTGGAGCAACATTAGGCTTCCCATTTTGTTTTACTTAAATAAGACAGCAAGGGTCTGGTCACCATCACATCCACAAATGGTGACCAGATTTTGTACAGGCTAGGAAAAAATTCTATTAAACTATCCTGCAAAGCTATAAAAAATTTTAATAGCTATTTCCAATAGACTTCATTAAAGCTAGAATTTCCAAGGGAAAACATTCCTATAAAAATAACCTCCACCATACATCCCTATAAGAACATGTTCCACAACTGGCACAAATTCATGAAATTGAAATAGCACAAGAAAATGCCCCTTCGATGATCCAGCTGAAGCCAACTCTTCCCTTGGTTTGTTAGGAAATTGAAGAAAATTTCCACTGAGACTTCAGCTCAGCTGCAGCACAGAGAGATGCCAGAAAAACAGCACCTGGACACTTTCATCCTTTTTACTACAAACCCTTTCTAGAATTACTCAAAATGTCTTATATCTTACTGAGGGTGTTACAGAGAAAGTAACATTTTCTAGAACGGGGGTAATTGCACTCTCTAATCTCACAGTTCATCACTTCCAAGTTAGAACAATCAATTCATGACATCTCTTAAGCAACTTGAGATCAAAAAATTCTGTAAATTCATATTTTGGTTAAATTAAACTACTAATATGGGTGCACAAAGATTTGGCAGCTCATAAAGAGGACCAGCTGTGAAACATGGCCTCATTTTCTTCTTCAGTAATTTGACTTTCCTGTTACCCCCAGAAGAGTGCAAGCCAGATCCCAAAGACAAGAATCAGCACTTGTTTAATTCTGGACATAATTCTCTTTTCTTCCTAAAGATGCACAACCTTATTCCAGCCCACATTTCCATCAACTATTGCAGTCTTATTCCATCTGTTATCAATTTGTTTTTATTGTAATCAGACCACATTTCCTTTTACTCTTTCGCAAGGTTTGTGCTACTTTCATTTGTTCAAATGTTATGTATGAAATATTTTCAATCTTAGTTAGATTGATTCTTTCAGAAACCATGAACTTCCATGCCATCTCTCCTGTCATCAGATGCACCAATAGTTTTTCACCTGTCGACATAAAATTATCAACAGCTCCACAAAATACAGGGAAGAAGGGAAAATCTGTGCAAATTCTTGCAAATGCAATTTACCAAATATAAAAATGAGGAAGATTTAATGCAAAGGCACAAGCTTTTCTTGTTACATTTTCCAGCAGTTCCCTGCACAGCCATGGAAATGAATCACTGCCTGGCTAACCTGAGGTGTTAAGCTGAGTAGATCAATGACAGTGGTAACTTGCCAAGATGAACCCTTGCTCTAAGCAAGCAGGAATGGCTATCACTGGCACTGTAACCAAGTAAACAAAACTACAACAAAGAAAGACAGGATAAAACAGGATCAAGAGCTGCACAGGTGAAAGCAACAATGACAAAAATAAAAACTTATTATAGTTGACCTAAGCTCTTACACAAAAACCATGTATCTGTGAATCATCAACCACTCAGTATTTAAACAGCACATGGCTGGAAGGTTCCCATATGTGAAAAATATTATTATCAAGCAGTCCATAATAACAGTGGAATAAAGCTTGCTATTAAGGCTTTTATATGAACTGTTCTTAAAGAGAAAACTATTCACTGACCCATGTCAGAACCCTGAAAATTGAAGGTTTCTCAGATGAAGAAAAAGCAGTAAGTACCAAAAAGGCTTCTGAAAATAATCAATAATCATCATATCTCACCTCCAAAAAGAACAGTTCTCAATTGACATTAACAATAATCCAATCTTGATATTTAATTGCCACTTACCAGTCTGTTAATTAGCTCCAAGGCTAAACAGCATTTAATCGAGCTTAATCACTCTTGTTTAAAGGAACATTACCCAATACCAGCCTTTAAATAATAAAAATTCATTTAAAATTAGATTGATGGCCATGACATTGAAATATTAGGAGACTACTCTATAGTTGCTGTCCTTCACTTCCCCCCAAGTGCTACCAAAGTGAGCACCTTATTAAGAATTGTCACCAATTGCTGCCCAACATGCAAGGCAAGCAGCAGATGCTGGGCAAGCCTCTGTCCATGGCCATGCATGATGAGGACAGACACATGCAACGTTCCTTTCCTCTGCTGACAACCTGATTTCCACTCAACAGATATCATATACATTAACTGTGCATTAGAGGGACAGAAGCCTAAAATAGCTCAACTTCACATTTTCTGGTTAGTCCTACCAGTGCTGGCCAGCAAGACCAACCTCCCTCTGAAATAACATCTAGATTCAGGGGCTATTGCATTTCCACCTGATGAGTAACTGAAATTTGACCAGCCACATCCACCCTGCAGCATGTGAACTTCAGAACCAGCCCTCTGGTGCTCAGTTGGCTCAAGTTTTAAGTAGGCACCACTGAGCTCCGGTTTCATAACCGCACACGCAGAGATCTCCGGCGGGTGTGAGCCTCTGCCTGGGCCTGTCCCCGAGGGCTGGTGACATTTCCTCCTAGTGAAGAACCTGAAGGTTTCCACTGGGGTGGCTGATGGCTGTGCTTGTCCCATACCAACACAATGAGGAGCAACTAAGCCTGAAGGGAAAATGCATCAGTTGAGCTGTTAAGGGCTTTAATATAAACTGAGCTGGTCTGGGCTATTTTTGCTCTAGGAACTGTTGTATCCTTCACTCAAGACTGCTAACAACAGGCTTGATTCTACTCCCTATCCTTTGTATACCCTGTGCTTGGAGACTTCAGCCTGCCAGCCTCTGTAAGAAAGCAGAGTGGACTTCCAGAGAATAGAAGAGGGTGCAGTATTTAGCACAGACCCACTTCTTAGGGGTTTTTAAGGACCCCACTTAAGGCTGGTTTACTTTTAAGCTGGTTTTCCTGACACCAGACATGTCTGTGAGGGCTCCTCTGCTGCACATGTGCCAGCACAAGGTACCACCAGGAACAGGCATGCACAGCCAGCAGACAGGTTTCCATTCCTTAATCCAATTTATCTTCTTCCCTACTTAGGGCCTACACACAAACTACAAAAAATTTGTCCCAATATACAACATCAACACTAAATGGCTGGAAGTAAGTTGTGACTAAGAAGCTATTTCCTTCTGTTAGATGTTATTTTCTTGAACTGTAAAGCTGTTAAGTTCACAGATGGTTATGCCAACACCAAACTGTTAGAAATTCCTAGCTGATACCTCTCCTTACCTCCACTGAAAAGGATGGCTGTAGCACGGACTAGATGGATTGCTCTGGGCTTGTGAGTTCAAGTAAAATACTAGTGGAGAAGTGACAAGTGCACAGTCAGCACTAAATGGGAATTTAAGATGCTGCAGACCTGGAGCAGATGTAGGAGAGAACATGTGCTGATGAACATCATTTCCTCGGCAGTGGGAGAACAAAGGAGAGGAGATTCTGACAAGGTACCACAGTAGAAAAAAAAAATCAGGGTCAATACAACATCTTCTGTTTCAATAAAGAAAAAAGATAATTCCAAAATACTAATTATATCTTCTAAACAAATGCAATAAACAAAGTGGCCAAAAGTAATTCCTTTCCATAATCATCCAAACCAAAATACATTTTTCAGTCAATTTAATATCTATTCAATGTTATTTTTCCACTACAAAAGTCCTCCAATCTGGAATTATCCACATCCTTTCTTGCAGTGATTTCCAGGCTTTCTGGAATACACACCATTGTCAATCTCTAATATAAAATGTTTAATTTAGAAAAAAGAGCAAATTGATAATGGCTCTAGCAGCAAACACAGACCATATCTATCACTGCCTTCACACTTTGGGAGCCATGGTTCTATGCCACAGCTGTGGCAATAACCGAAACACACAACTGTGAAAATATGAATTACACAAACCATTAACTAGAAAACAACATTTAGCAGTGGCAGTTGTTTTAGAGCAACAACTCATTAAGCCTGAAAGCAGCACTGCAAAATGGCTTTATTCTAATTTTAGCAGTGGGGAAACTGAGGCATGAAGAGGTTAAGTGACATGTGCACAGCACATCCATGGTAGCATTGGGATTGCAGCTGAGGATGCTGATGCCCAGCTCTGTGCTCAGCTCTGGGAACTCTCCTGCTTTTGCAGGGTCAGCAGCCAAGGCACATTTGTATTCACATAGGGCACAGAAAAGGTCTCAAAGTAGCTGCTTTTCAAAAAGCTGCAAACAGACTTGGACATAAACACAGAGCAGAGGTTCTAACACCTACTTTAGTGAACTATACACGATGAGATGTCCTTCACTAGAAATAAAGTAAAAGTTAACTTACAATTATTGGTATTACAAAGTGTGCTTATGTGTTAGAATACAAATTAGTGCCACTGTGTTCTTACACCTATAACTTTGTTGACTGAGAGCTGACAAAAAGTTTCTATTTACCATATTTAAACACAAAAGTGAGCAAAATAGAAATCTGAGGCAGGCTTCAGTTTTGTTTAGAATTCAGTTATTTTACACTTAGAGTCCTGAAGTCAAGCGTGTTTGTCCATGTTCCTAGCTTTAAACTTCCTCATGAATCCAAATACTTATCAGCAAAGCAACCTTTACATACTGGAAATCCTCTCCACCAGCAATCTCTGCTTAAACAGCTGATGAGCTTTACAGTCTGCAGACAGAAAAGGTTAAGCCTGCCTCTTACCCTGCTCCTCCCTCCACTGACTACATGACAGATTCTTTTCACCTCCTTTTACTTATGAACACAGTATTAAATATACAATTTCCTTAATTTTACCTAACAGAAATAATAAATATAATTACAAACATCATAAATAGCAATTTCAATTAGTAGATTTCAAAGCATTTATAAAGGACACAAGCATTGGAAATGCTTGTTCAAATTCCATTTGTAAAAATACATGTGGCAATGTAAGTTAAGACTTCTTGCTTCAAATTTAGAAGTAGCATTCTTAATTCTAGAAGATAGCAAAAGCAGCAAAGGTTTCTGTAGATTTTAACACTGTGACAGCTTTCTGACATAATATTAAAAGTGCTTTTTAAATCTGAAGAATGATCAAACTAAAAAGACAGAGTTACAAACATTCCGTTTTACTATACTAGCGCTTGGGACAAAACCTAGCCACAATGTATCCCAGCTAAAAACATGAAACACTGCTTTTCTTGGCTATACTTTATGGTTAATACTCCACAAAAGTAAAATGTTAATGCTTCCACAAAGAAATTTTGTGTACAGCCAACTAAGCATAACAGATAAAGAAAGTTCTAACAAATCAAAGCAATGTCTATCGGCCACAGAAAACTCTGGCTGGTTTTTCTTCTTCATAGCTTCGATTTGAAATTATTAAGTGCAATTCATTTTTCACAACATTCCTTACTGGATCCGCAGAGATGGGGCTCCAAGCCTCTGTTTCCTCCGCTTCATCATTGTGCTGATACACTGATATGCCTCTTCCCAGCATAAGAGGCTTAGAGCCGGGAAGGAGAGGCCACTGTTATCACTCCAACGCAGAGCACAGAACAATCAGTGCAATTCCAAGCTCTTCACACACCCCCAGTGTCAGAGAGACCTCGGGAGTTCAGTAAAGGTCCGGATTAATCACACAGCTCATGTCAAAAACCTACTCATTTACAAAAAAAAAAAAAAAAAAAAAAAAAGAAAAAAAATAAAAAAAGATTAAAAAAATCTTCTGCGAGCCTATTCACAGCATCCGGAGCAAGAAAAGGGAGCCCAGCAGAAGGAAGGGAAGGTGCGGACAAGCCCAGGACACAGAGGGGCCACCTGAGCTGTCACACCGCCAGCCCCCGGCTCCCGGGCTGCCAGCGCAGGAGCGGCTTCCTCACCGACCCCAAGGAGAGCGGAGAGCCAAGGGCAGCGATGGCACACGCCAAAAGATTCTGGCAGGGATCTCCCGGAGCAGCCTGGAAGCCCGCAGGGCGATGGAGCAGAGGCAGCAGAGGCTCGCACCCAAAGCCTGGCAGCGCTCGGCGCTGTGCGGGGAGCAGCTGCTCCCGGCCCCCGGCAACACGTGAGCCAGCCCTCGGGCAGAAATCAATCCCCTCAACTACATAAAACAGCTTCCCGGAGCGCCCAAGCTGGGCTCCAGACACAAACTTTATGGATTCCAGCACCGAGAACAGAGCGGCAGCGCTTACGGCAGCCGGGGGAGCCGGATGCTGCAGGGGAGGAAGAGGGAACACCTTCACTAGGAGGAAATGTTCCCTTCAAACTTTTGCTTGCAAACAGCAACTTCAACCAGCTCAAAAACAACTCTGTGCTATTAAAAAAACTGCCCCGAGTTATGTCCAACATTTTTTAAATGTGTATTTGTAAGAATGCTACCTTCCCCAAAAAAGTTTCCATATATATATATACATATATATATATGTTTGATAGGCTTTACAGGGCTAAAGGCTGTATTTAGGCTGCCATCCACAAGTACTCATCAAGCAACTAAAATTCCAGGTGACAACTCCGACCTTCAGACCCTCCCATGATTCTGATGGCAGCCCCACACTACAAAATCCCAATCTCTCAGTATTTAGGGAAACAGAGTGCCAGGCTGAGTAGGAAGGGCCAGGGTGGCTGTTCCTTACACAACCAAAGCTCCTGCCCCCTACACTGTGCCTCCAGAGTCAGACAGCACAGCAAGCAACAAAAAGTACAAATTTGGTATGCTACGTAAAATTCTATTATACTAATTAAATAAGAGCCTGGATTAAGTAGTGGAAACTTGACAATAAAAACTGCACAAAATACTTTTTCCACTTTTAAATCCTTGATTAAAACCTCCATAAATTCTTTGTCTCTGAGATGACAGTCTATACATAACACTAAAATACTCCTGATTTACCAAATCAGTTCTTTTAAAGAAACAATGCTTTCAATTTATTTTTAAAGTCTAATACAGGAACAGCAGCACTGCTGTGGAGCCCCACAAGAATAATTCGGCACGTTCCACCTCCAGAACCAGCCCCATGGATCAGCTTAAGAGCAGCAGGTTACTTTTTACTTATTGCTTGTGAGCTGCTTCCATGTACTCAGAGAAGAATGGGGTGGTCAGAAGACAGCACCTCTTTCCCTCCCCATCTATCTAAAGCACCACAAGCAGAATGCATTGACTGGAGACATTATTTCTTACTTTATTTCCAGATTCAAATCAGAACAGAGTGCAAAAGCAGCAAAATTCCCTACTCCTTTTCAGAACCATTTTTCATCCACTTCCTGCACTTTGGCTTTCCCACTCTTGGGACAATGGCACTTGCTCCTGGCAGGGAAACGGCATCGATCCATCACCAGCAGAAACACTCACCCGCCAAGATGAGCAGAAACTGAATTATATACTCCATTTCTCTGCAGATACAGAGGAAATTCCCACAGCACCTGAGCATGGCAGCACAAAGATGTAAACCAGCACTAAAGCCCAGAAATTTTCCTTCCTGCCATCAAATTTCTTGTTTCCAAGGTCTAAACATTCAAAAGAATACAAGTAGTTCAGCATGTACCCCCCCAGGAAATTCCTTGGTGTGTTTGTGTGTTATTTTACTGTCAAGAAGCTGGAGGTAAGTTTAACAAATTATGATGAAAACTTGTTTAATGAAACTCCCTCAGAAATGTCTAGGGCAGCACAAACTAAGAATCTTCAGAGATTCAAAGTGGAATGGTAGTGCAGAGAAGGAGGGAAAGAACGAGAGAAAACAAGTCCCACAGGGGACATAAGCTGCCTTAAAGAGTGATTAGAAGGAATAAAGACAACCATAAAAGGCTTGCACACATCTTCAGCAATCCCTTTTATGTTGCTTACCATATTTCAGAGATAAGACATAAAAATTTCAGGTAAATACTACTCTTTACCAGCACCAATCACCATCAAAGCAACAATCTGCAATATTTGGTTCATATAAATTTATATTTTTACTGGATATATTCTGGATTAAAACTATTTTTTAATGTTTCTTATGCCTCCATTTTCTTTTTCCAGTTGTATACAGCCTCTTAAACGTATATTTGATACAGATGGTTAATAGCAGGAAATAATTACCAAAAACAACTTACAGCTGAAGTTAGAAACTAGTTTAGCAAATTTAGTTTGCTGAGGAAATTACTCTTTTCAAATTTGGATATAACACAGGAAATCCGTATTTTCTTTTTATAAAATTTTACATTTAGATAGCACAAAAATTACAGCAACCCACAGCATGAACCCTGCCTTAGGAACCATGAGAATTTAAAATATAAAACCTCATTTTTCATTTAAAAGCCTGAACAAGTCAATAAGGTTCATGCTATAAAGAACTGAATTTATTATTAATTTATTATTATTGAGGTACTGAACAAGAAACGAGATGGCTCAAGGGCAACCCCAGCTGGATTTAGTGCTCAGCCAAGGAGGCAAGCGAAGCAATAGTGAGCTCCAGGCTGGTGCAGAGCATCCTGCAGCCACAATGAAGTTTGCAGCCTGACCTGGGTGCTGAACTGCTCTTAAACACATGAACACTCAGAGGTGCTTCACCACAGGATGCCCCTGCTGCAAAGTCCCCACCTTTGTCCTTTCAAGTCTGGAACATCTCTGCTGCAATTCATGTGCAGGTGCACATCAAAACCATGTGAAAGCTGCAGCCAACAATATAAAAACCAATCTCTGTACAGAGAACAGAACAGGATAATGGCTGAAAATAATTAAACCACTTCGACTAATAGTCTGGAGATCAAAGTTTGAGTCTATCACTCCACATTCACTATTTGAAACTAAAGAAAATATTCATGAATGGTAATTATTTCTTTTGTGAACAAAGCATGGGGAAAAGCATAACCAATACATTTATATGCATAATTCATTAAAGGAAAACTTTGAACTCTGATTATTGAACCACACCAGAGACAAAATATAACTACTTATTTCTGTTTTCTAACTATTCAGTCTCTTAGCAGCCTACGACTCAGCTGAGTATCATCTCCTTTATGCACTAAACACAACCCCCTACAGAAACACAAACACTTTAATCCCATTAACAACAAAATGGTATCTAAATTATCAGGCATTTCTCTTAATGTCACCCTGCATACAATTCCCCCATCTGTTTTACATGTCTGCTCACTCTGTGCTGATTATTTCAAAATTAGGATTGCAAGATACCCAAGTGTAAAGTCATCCTTTACAGTGTGCCTGTGTTTCCTTCTGCTAATATGGAAATGGTCATCAACACTCATCAGCAGACTTCACAGGCTCCATCCTACCATTCATTCTCTTCAGCTCCCACCCAAGATCTTATTTAGGTGACAAAATTTCTCATGTTCTCCTGACAAAAACAGAGAGACATGTAACCACACATTTTCCTTAGCACAAATAAGCACAGCAACTCTTTTTGTCCCTGCTTACAGTCAGTTCCTGAAATAAAACAGAGATTACTCATACCAATCCAAAAAATATGAAGTATTGAGTCAAATAAAGAAAAAGGTAGAAGGATTGTCAGGAATAGCTCATCCTTTTCCATTCAGCAATGCCAAATACCCAAGTTGATCTGCAGGATAAAACCTTTCTAACTCAACAACCCAGCAAAGGAATCACCAAACTAGCAGCAATTGTCAAGTTCTCATTCTGTTTCTGGCAGGCTGGAAACAATTACTGCCTCCCCATATGTGATTTTTTACAGAAGTGCACCCCAGCCTCCAGAGTAGCACACAAAAAAATGCTGAGTGGCTGATTTTTGTATATAATTCAATTGCTACTGAACTGCTACAAAGGCTGGAGTTTGTGCAGAAAATGGATGCACCTCTTGAGGGTTTCTGGCTCCAAGCCAGGTACTTCATCCTCCTGCCCACTTCTGCTTCTGCTTCTGTCGGTGAACAAAAGTCAGTGACTGACAGCCAATGAATCAGGACATGGCTACACCCATAACTATCCCTGCTCATCAGCCACAGCACAACAGCAGCTTTTCACAATAGATTTTATTTTCAGAATTTATTTTTGCTTATGAGGTTTGCTGTTAAGTAAAGTAACTTACTGTTAAGTAAGATTCCAGCAGAGGAAAAGCCTCCAGAAGAACTGAGAACTGCCTACAGTTTTAATGCCACCCTTTTTGACAGAATGGTTGAACAAATTTATACATAGTATATGTATATTTTTACCTTGATTACCTTATAATTATTCCCTTGATATAAATTTTTCTAATTTCTAATTCAAAAACTAACAGGATTTTGTTTTTAATCAAGTAAGCACTCTGATATTGGGATATGTAAAATCATGCAGATCAGCTCCACAAGAGCCTTTTCAGTGAGCCTGTGTGTTTCATAATACAGCATCAACACAGCTCTACATCAGCCACAAGGCACTACTGACTTCATGAAGTTAAAATTTCTCAAACAACAAAACATCATTTGGCTCTGGACTACACTTGGTACTTGACTACAGAATCTCTAATTCCAGAAACTACAATCAAATAATCAGATGACACAGGCAACTAAAACATTTCAATTCTTCATAGATTTTTAGTCTCACTAATAGCTGCAACCTTGTGCTTAAAATGTATGGCCTGGATTTTCTTGACACAGGTTGCTAAATTTCTTCACATAGTGACAGCTTAAAAGGGACCCACTTGGGAAGAAAACTAAAGTGAAGTAATGAAAATTGCAGGAGTTAAGTAATACAGAAATAAAATATTCAGTCATTTGGCTTAGTTACCAGTAACTAAAACACTACACATCTGAAGCACTTAATTTGTATCTCAGATACATCAAATAAAAATAAGTAAGTAGTTTTGTATGGTCATACCCACCTCCATGCTGGAATGAGCTGGAATATCTCTGGCATCTTCAATTTCAATTCCAAAAGTTTTGTGCAAAAATATCGAAGTTACATTAAACAAAAAACTTACTGGTAACTCACTGCCCCACTGTTTGATCAAAGAACCTTCATAATCTTCAAATGATGAACAGCACCTGTCTTAGAAATCTCTCAAATCTCGTTAAGCCAGTCTTTGAGGCATATTGGTTAAAAAAAATCCAAAACCAGTCAGTGTTCATGTTCTTTAAATAACTCCCTGATTGGTTTATCACTGTCATATGAGCTAAACAAAAAGGTCTGGTCATGCCCCACTTTTAAAAAAAGACCTTTTGATCCTCTGTATTGTTCAACACAGAATCAGTAGCTCTACACAGCATTTTTCAAACACTGTTTCTTATACAAAGGGGATAGCTTACATTGAAAGACTGAAAGTAATTTCTCATTAGAACCAGAAATCTGAGGAAGAAAGGTTATAAGCTTTTGTGAGCTTCATGTCTGTAGTCTACAAGCTTTGGGAAACAATTTTAAATCATAATGCAATAGCAGGCAGTACAAAAGCTTTCTCTTTTATATAATGCAATCAATAATGCAATTTCTTCCACCATAAATCTGTAAGCATAGCAGAAGCTAAGCTCTCATAATACCATTGCAACACAAATTAGTTTGCTAAAATTCTTTAAGCATCAAAATGCATTTAAAAATTTTTGCTGTTTGCTTAAATCACAGTTTTAAAAGTCTACTTTTCCTGACATGCACCACTTTATTGAGACACCTCTATCAGGCTGCCTGCTCCACAAACACCTGACCTGTGTGGCCCAGGAGCTGTGTGCTCAGACTTCTGTCAACAGACTGTTTGAAGAGCAGTGATCAAAGCTGTCCATATTGCATAAATAATCAGTGACTCCTCTGGAGTCACTTCAGCGATGTCAGAGTGGCAACACTCAACACCACAGCTACTTCCATATCAGGATCAGCTCAAGCTGGTAATTAGAAGTAAGCTTACACTACCACTGCTTTTCCTGCTACACTTAAGGAAATGAATAGAGGCTTCAGTCTCAGAGAAATCCAAGCTAGCTGTTTCCAAGCCCATGACATATTCTTGAAAATGCTTAACAGAAAAAACAGAGCATCTGCCCATCTAAATTACTTCCACAACTGAACAGCTATATATATATGTTCAAAACAAACCAAGGGATGAATAAAGAATAATTATACTTACAAGCTTCCTCTTCTGGGGAGACTGAGCTCTTTCTGGAAAAAAAATAAGAATAAAAATCTTGGGTTAATTTTACTTTTTATTATATATTACTAATTTATTTATCAATAAATGACTGAGGTGGAATGAATGAAGACCTGGCCATTTCCCAGCACATGCTCAGTGTAGAACTGCACAGCTCTGCTGCTGCACATTCACAAAGCACAGTCTGGGGTACAAAAGTTGCTCATTTTGCCTAAGCAATCATTGCCTTTGGAGTCATAGGCACTCAACAGTGCAAACATAACTTTGAAATTCAAGCCTGAGCACAGATAAGGCAGTAATTAATTCTGTCCTACATACCTCATCAGCATCAGACCGAACCACTTCCAGAAGTGTGGAACGTGGTATGCCTGCAGCTGCTCCAGTATGGTCTCACACTCTCACTAAAAGGAAGAATTAATGCCATAGAGTGGATTTGGGGGGTGATTTAGGCTACTTTTTTTTAGACATACACATTAGTTGTGTCATGCATTATCACAAAACTTCGAGGCCAAACACAACTTCCCCTTTTCAGCAGCATTTTGCGTTTCAGCAGCACAAGCAAAGGCAGACGGGTCATTTTCTGGTTTTTATTGCAGTCAATAGCCCGGGGGCATCCCCAGGCGCGGGCATTGCTGGACACGGCAAATCCCCCGGTACTGCCCAGGCTGAGCACAGCTCACCCCTCGGCAGTGCCCAGGCTGGACACAGCAAATCCCCCGGCACGGCGAGATTAGACACGGCAAATCTCCCGGCACTGCCCAAATTGGACATGGCACATCCCCCGGCACTGCCCAGGCTGAGCACAGCACATCCCCCGGCACTGCCCAG
>VWYI01003934.1:44616-74011 GCA_013399455.1 Anthoscopus minutus
CGGGCTGAGTACGTCCCACCCCCCCGGCCGTCCCCACCCCGGCCGTCCCCACCCCGGCCGTGCCCACCCCGGCCGTGCCCACCCCGGCCGTGCCCACCCGGGCTCCGCAGTCCCCGGCCCCGCCCGGCTGCGGGGCTGCGCTCCCTCCGGGCACCGCCAGGTGGCAGCCGCGGCCGCCGCCCCGGCCCCGATTCTGGGGTTTTTCTCCTCAAAACACCGGCACGGGCGGGGCCTCGCACGGGCTGCGCTCAGCCGCGGCTGCCGGGCTTCGGCCGAGCCCAGCAAGCACCAGCACGGCCAATACAAGCTAGATGTCAGGGTACTGATCTGCGGGATTTGTTTCTCAACCCTTCTAAGGGAAAATAAAAGTAAATTTTAAAAAATTCATGTTTTCACTGAATATTGAAGGAAAAAAAGTCAATAGAAAAAAGTCAAATCCATAATATTGCTAAGGTAAACTCTTTTCCGTCTTTAGCTACAGTGTTTGTGCTGACCGACATGACGAACAATGTCACTGATAGGCAGTGACTGGTCTGATCAGTAACACATGGGATTTGGCTTAAAGTTTTTCAAATATACTAAAAAGTTACATCCTCTAATAACTAATGAATAAACAACTAACTCTTTTATGCCATTATTCTTTTCAAGTATAAGTTCTCCATCATTTGAAATTTCATTACAGTTTAACAGTACGAAGCAAATTCCATGTGTGAATTATTGCAAGGCTGACAGCTTACAGCATTGAGAAATAAATTCCCGTCATCAGACAAACTTGTCAAGATCTAATCAAAACACTTCAAGTGCGTAAGATAATAAATCATTAGCATCTATAACAGGTTGTGTGGTTTATATTCTAAAAAAGGTACTTCTTCCACTCTCATTTGTTAGAAAGAATTAGTTTCCAACTGTGAAGCAGCTTTTTGCTACTGCAAATGAATACAAAAACAGGTAAAACATAGTAGGTATTATATGCTATTCTGCTTCTGTGGATAGTGTGTTACTTAGACATGCATATAAATCTCATCATATGAGCAGCTGTATTTAAATTATGCTTTTTAAAGATGGCACCTCTTGGCAGAAGGCACTTTTCCTATTCAAATGACGTATTTCTGTTTATTCCGTTGCAGTAAGCCCCAGAAATTTATAGAATGTATGTATAAAGCTCTGAAATTTCATAGTACTGGATGAAAAAGCAGTGACCTTTAATCCTCTCTAACTACCTTCTACTTTTTAAACTTCTAGGGTTCATTTTTACAAGCTTTGCTCTAGTCATTAGAGCTGAAAAGTCATTTAAAGAGAGAACACTCCCTTGCAGCAGCACAGCTCTGGTAATTGTGACTTGTAATTACCAGACATACATCACAAGAAACATGGCCCAGGAACAGGAATGGACAAATCCTTTCCTTTACAGAATGCTTGCTTCACTCAAACAATATGACCTTTAATACTTCCTATAATGTAGGTAATTCAAGATTAAATGCATGCAAGGTTAGGAGGAAGACTGCCTGGGGCTTTGTTCCTGAAAGCATCCCTTGGAAACCAAGTTTCCAAATAAGGAAGGAACAAAGTCCTGGCAGATGACATCTCAATGCAATTGAAATATTATCCTATCCATGTAAGAATTGTCTTCATTCTGCACCTCCACCTTAACAAACATACTGCAGCCTTGGAATCAATAGGCAGTAGTTCACATTTAATACCACTGTGGTCTTGACAACAAAGAGCACAATCAAAACAATCAATTTTTATACCTGTTGTGCCACTATGCCTCATTTCATGTTAGTCTTAAAATACCCTTCACAAACCCTAACAGTCACGCAGCCCCACTGTGTGCTGGCCTCTGCAGCACTTTCCCTGTCCCCTGGAGAAATGACAAGGCACCCTCCCAGCTCTTTCCCTTTTCTGCTTCTCCAAAGCTGCTAACAGCCCCTATAATGCCCCAAAACAGACCATGAACAGTGGGGCCAAGGCATTACACAACCAAGAGCAGTGTAATTATGAGATCTGCTTTCCCCAAATCGCCAAGGAGTTTGTGTGTGAAGATGTTACATCCCAGAGAGAAAATGGCTGGAGATGGAAAGCAGGTGGGAGCAGACTGCAAACAGCTGCTGAGCTATTTGCTATCTGAGGATGCTCACTGCCAGGAGAACACTGCAGATCTCCAGGGGATCAAGTGGACAAAGAAAATGCCTCCCAGAGATGGGGATACACTAACAGGGTTGAGACTCAGCTGGGTCTTAAGACAGCTCAACACTTCAATGTGTGCAATGGGACCAGCTGAGAGTTCGTCTTGTAATGAATGACAGGGTGATTTCAAACATATGAAGTAGCACTACAAAAACAGCGATTCAATAATAATGAAAAATGTAAAAGGAAAGTCCAACAGCATTTCACAAGCACCCTATAAAGGTTAAAGTCTACTCAGAATCATATATAGTACCATTTATAGTAGAGATTAAATGTTTTAGTTAGTAAATTATGAGGTAGGTGGTGTGATTTAACTGGTTTCCACTCACATCACAAAGGAGTTTGGCATTACGTGTCCATGTATCCTGAAAAAATAAATCACATTTTAAGAGGTGAGACAACTAATAAAAGAGTGCTGAGCTGTGACTACTTGGTCTGGAACATTATTTACAGGGTACAGCTGTAATCCTTTCAATATGCTAGTTTATCCTGAAGGACATTTTTCATTAAAGACCACCCTTCTGATGAGAACAACACATGAACCTGCAAGATTCCAAACTGCCCCTTCTGACAGCACATCTGCCTCCCTGAGCACTTGTGCTGCCAGTAGCTATATTTATATTACCATTATTACTCCAACCAGCCTCCATGCCACCTGCTCTCTAGGTCAATAATATAACCCTCAAAACAGAGGCTTACATTTCTGTTTGATTTATATGAAGTGCTAAATAGTACAAGAACATTTTAAAATATTGGCGCACATTATTCACAAAGAACTTTCAGAAGTGGAAATAAAGAACTACTTTCACAGATGCAAAAAAATAAGGAGTGTATTAAATCTTGCAGTACCCAAACGACAAGAGCAGACTGTTCTGAAAGTTAATTCTTTTGTACCAGTTCCACATTTCAAGGCATAATTATTAAACATGCAACTTGATCTCTACATGACAAAAGAAGCAGCAGATTTTCAGACAAGCAGTTAAAAAGGAACCTTGGGAAAGAAATTCAGCAACATGGAATTTATAAAATAAATTCAAATATCTGCCTTCAAAAGACTTCCTTACATTTCCTTTTATCTTAAGTTCATCACCTCAATCATGAGGCTACAAAATCAGTTGGACACCCATATCATGCTGCAGAAGAGGTTTCACAATGGGACTTGATCCTCATTTTACAGGCAGCAAGGAGGCTAAAAGTGAAAAAATACCAGCCATCTTAAAAATCATTTTTCTGTTTGCAAAATATATTGTTCAGTACATAGATACTGAAAAAATGTATTCAACTGTGGTTTTATATATACAGAAACTGCACCTGAAAGCAGGAATGTTTCAGGCAGCAGGAAGAGTGCTGGCTTTTTGCATAGGTGTGTGTGCACACAATATGGAATGGAAATAAAGTCTGGAAATCTATTTGTTCATTGACCTACAATACAACCCACATCGTTCCAGCAGATATGTGATGTTACAAAAGTGTGAAAAAACAGGAACTCATCACTCAAATTTGTCACTTTCTCTCAGTCTTGCAATTTGTCCTTGAATATGTATCTGCGCATATGGCACAGACCCACAGGCAAAGTTGGATGCTGGAGCCTGCACTGATGGCAGCTTAAATGGAGGCTTTGCAAATTAAAATGAGAACCATCACCACACAGGATGTTCCATATTTTTGCCAGAGCAGACAGCATGATTCCTGAGATTGCTTTTGACCTTGGCTCCCTTGCAAGGTAGCTCACTATCATACCAGTCGGGACAATAGACAAATATTTTTACAGCTATAAGAGCAAATACATTTCAGTTAATAAGTTAATATTTCACAGATGATGAAATTCCACTGACAGTCAGTGACCTGGTACCATGCACCCTTGTTTTAATTTTTTTTCCTTTGCTGACTATGTTTGCTTTAGGGTATACTACCAACCAGCAGGGGATTAATTAAATCTCCTTCTATACATAACCATTTGCATTACAGAAATGATATAATGAGGGTTGGAATCTCCAATTCTGATGGAAAGTACAACCTGGCTGTGCAAGGACAAACTGTAATCCATCCATCAGATTAACAGGAAGGAATTTTTCATGGTGATTAAGAAAAAAAAAAAAACCTGCCCCATGCTAAGCTTTTCTTTCTCCTATCAGAATCTGTCAGGAAAAATAATTTCCTTCTTTTTACCATATCACTGTAAATGGTTATTAAAAACAGCACTTCTCAATTTCTCTGTCTAGAAATGATTACATCTGAACTTGTTTCCCAAACTCATCAGTGAAGAATTTTAAACAGCATCTGAACAGCATTCAGTATCTGTACTGAAGGTCAGAGGAACCTATGGAATATGCTGCAGATATTTACTATAATTTACTGGCTTTTTAGAAACTAAATTCAGGATCATACTGTTAGATCATCTGCTTAGCTACAGAGATTCTTAAAATACAGAAAACGAATACTCAGCCTCTTGCCAGTACCATTCAGAATATTCTGAGGACAAAGATTTAATTCCCAGACCTTTCTCTGCACTCTACTGAATTTATGTCTGCCCTCACACAAATTCTGAAATGTCATGGATAGCTTAGTCCCAGGGTATCTCCCCATATTCCCAGTACCAGCCAAACTGCCGGGTTGAACCAACCCTTTGCAAAGAAATCTCACCTTCATGGTGGCAAAGTGCCACAGCCTCCAGAAAAGTGTGTATGACACCAGAATAGCCAACAGTGTATCTGTTCACCCAGTGCTACCCTAAATATACTACACATTCAAAGCAAAATAAATGTATTCTTTTGATTAATTTTGTACCTCAATAGCCACTGCATGACCAAAAAAATGCCATTTGCAACTACTCTAACATATAAAAACAAATGGGGAAAAAAAAAACCCTTAGCTGTTTAAACTAATAGGCAGCCCTATTTCTCTAAATATTAAGTATATATCAGTCTTGCAACTCACAGGTCACGAATCAGCCAATGATGCATTTCATGCTTTTAGATCTTCCAGCCTTCTTTTCTCTTCAGCTTAGAAATCCCTTACTAGTCAGCAAAATAAAAAGCCTTTGGATTTATTTCAAATTAGAGTTACTGCAGAAGGAAATAAAGCTAAAAGCCCTTTAAACTTTTAAGAAAAATTCTCAAACACAGCAAATTATTTTCCCTCCCCCACCAGCCCTTCTGACTGGGCAGCATAAACTTATTCCTCGGTAAGCAAAGCTAAGGATCCAGGTCACATCTGTGCATTAACCTGTCAGGAATATATGTGACCAGAAGCTTCCCACTAACCTTTCTTATCACTTAACCTCAGGGCTTTCCATAAGATTATGGATATTGGTTACTTGACCTAAAACAATTCCAGAATACATCTCAAAACAGGCAAGAATTCACACTTTCCTCAGAATATTTCAGTGCCCACTCCCATGTGTATATATATTTTATATATATATATATATATATGTATGCATGTATGTATTTTAGTAAGCTGGAGTGCCTACCCCATATTTTGTACATTACATCATGTTTTCCAGCCCAAAATACAACATTACACAGTGCACACCATGGGCCACTGCTCATGGCAACAAACGGGACTGAAACCACACGTCATGGCTTAGATTGGCAAATGAGAACAAAAACAATGGATGCAAACCACGTTCCCGAGGGATGAAGGGAGAGCTGCCCAGCCCCAGGAAAAGCCACAGCTTTTCCACAGCTGCCACAGCTCAGCAGCCACCACAGCCCAGGGCAGGGTGGCACCCACACATCCCTGACCAGCAGGAGCAGCGAGTGACTCACAGCCCTCCAACTCTCATTTCCTCCACAGGAGTCATTCCCATCTCTGTTTCTCAGGACCAGGAGCACAGGGTCACTCTGATTTCATGTCCTCAGTCAAGCAGAAGTCTCTTTCTTCCCATAGTAAAGACAATTCATAGTTTTATATTCGATCCCAAGCTTTTCAGCTGTGGTTAAACAGAGAATGGTTTCTGAAAATTAAGACAACCTCTAAGAACCCTGGTCACAATAACAGGGGTACAGTAACTCAGCTGTTCAACCCTTAGACATCAGTACTCTAATCTACTATTAACTTGATTGTTTCCCTAAAATCTAAAAAAAAAAAAAACAAAAAAAAACCCCACAACAAAAAAAAACCAACCACAGAAGGAACCCTTTCCAAGTACATTTGCCAAACTTACTTTTAAATGCTACAGAGCACAAAAAGTGACAATGGTTTTAAGGTGTGACTTCACTAGCAGGAAAAAGTAAATTTAAATATTACAGCTTGAATTTTGCAACCCAGAGTCCTAGATGTGGTGCAGAAGCAGAGAAAAAAACAGCAGTGCAGAAGAAAAACTATGAATTAACCTTCCTAATAGACAATCCATAAATTGCAACAGCAGTAGCTCCAGAAGACTATTATGATAACTTATTCCCCAAATTAAACAATAGCAGCAACCCAAAATGTATGTGTGTAGCAACAAAATAAAAAGCAAGACACATGAGAGTCCTCTGTAAATAAAAGGTTAGACATTAAAACCAGAGAAATAAAACCAATAATAAATGCTTCAAATCTTCCTTATATACTTTTGCACAAATTAGCCTAAAGGCAAAGGAATACTGAGAGTAATAAAGCACACAGCTTAGACAGCTCATTAATCTTTCTCATTACTTAATTCTAGTTTTACAAGGCCATGAAGCAGATTCCTGATGTGTGAAAGAGCCTGCCCAGCACCAAACAGTCATCCCAAATAATGGGAGCAACTGTTCAAAATTCTCTTCAGACGGCGCCAGTTTCAGAAATTTAAGTCAAAAGGTCACATTCTGCAAAATTTTAGAAAATGCAGGAAAGAGTCTCATCTCAGAGCCATACAGGACTGCAGCTGTAATGCTATTGTTAGAAACCACTCCTAAAATTACTCTGTCTTCACTTGCACCAAAAATTCCTTCAAGACTGGGCATGCAATGGTCACAAGGAAACAGTCACAGCTGCTAAAAATGCCAAGAGCATTACAAATAAACAAATCCAGTTGTATTCTCTCCCTTGTAGACTCCTACTAATATTAATCTATGATTAAGTCAGCTGACATTTCAACTATACACACATCTACTCCTTAAAAGGTTGTTTCTAGACAAAATAACTGACATCAAGGCTACCTGACAACCAATCTGATTCATAACTCTTTAAATACCCCTTAAAACTGAATAATCAAGCCAAACAAAATTTTGATGAGTTCAGAACCTTTCTAGTTTATCCTACAGAAAAATTATATAAAACAATGAGCATCTCATGAAAACTCCAGGCCTTGCTCATCAGCTCATATCCATTCAGTGCACTGTTAATACAGACCACGAACAAAAATCAAACGTTATCCCCAAAATTATATTGATATCCATTGGTTTAATATTATATTAAAATCAACTGGACATTCTTCAATACCATACTTGAAGCACCAAAAGGCACATGGTGTTAATGTCAGCAGCAGGTCTCTCCCACCAGTCAAAAGTCTGTCAGGCTGGTTTCCCATTGACTCCACAGTTGTAAAGTGTTTGAAAGCAAACAGGCAGAAATTAAATTTGGTGCTTGTTTTTGAGAGGCACTCTTCATGTCTCCAGTTGCTTTGTCAATGTTAGGCCAAGACTTGTGACACATCAACGGAATTTTATCTTTACAATTGCCTGTTTCTCAATTAATTTAGACTAAAAGAAAAATGTGTCAGGCCAATGTTGCCAGACAGCTGGACAGCTTGGCCAGCCCTAAAATAACACCAAGTTTCCTAACAGTAAAGCTCTGGGAGAAAGTTCAAGAGAAGAGAAACCTTCCAGTTTTTCAAAAAGCTTCAACAATAAAGGTGTCTCCCACCCCTCCTTAAAGCTGCATCAAGTCCATTCCACATAGATATGGGAAAACACTCTCAGAAATTGAAAGCATAAGCAATCAATTTTAAAGATATTTAGTAATTAGTCCTAAAAGGAATTCCAAGCACATAAAGCTCCCTTGCCTTCATCTGGTTTATGACTGATAGCATCTGTAACCTCGTGCGGCATCCATTAAGCTCAGTAGTTAATTACATCTGCTCTGACTGGACATTATTTACAGAACAAGCAGATGTAATTTTCCATTGCTTAGCTAAGCTACATGAGGTACTTCAGCCTGCCCCTCTCAAATCACTGCTTCTCACAAAAACACGGAAGGAGGGACAGACAGGGTGCTCTCATCATTTTCTGCAAAGGAATAGTTACAGGCCATCACCCACTTAATGAAGAAATCCACATGCTGAGCACCATGTGAAAATTCGGAATAATCAGAGCCAGACAGTATTTACACCTTTGTAAGCAAACAAGAGAATTTTAACTTCTCTTTCTGCCCTCAAAAGGGAAAATTCTTTGATACTGCTTATGCCTGCTGGGCTCCACACTAGAACATAAACCCTTGACAAAAGTGATGAAAGAAAGGGCTCTGTTGCTTCATTCCCCAAAAATAAATACTTTTTTACACCAAAAGCAAAAGCCACAGATATTTGACATTTACACATATTAGTGTATAGGAAGAGATATTCAAGCCCGGAATATATAAGGTGGTTACACACCTAGCAGGGCTCATTTCAGTTATAACACAAAGCCCTCATACCACAACTTCTTTATTATTAGTTCTGAAAAATAATAATTTCAGTGAAAAAAATCAAACATTAAACTGGAATATGCTTTCCTATCATCTTTCACACATACTTTCAAACAAGTTGGGGTTTTTTTTCTGCTTAGGCATATTTAAATTAATCATAAAGACAAAAAAAATATATTAGAAAAAAGTAATTAAATGGTCCTCTCAATTTCAGTGAGACAGAACTGTAATAATCACCAATTGAACTCTAATTTTAAAATTACAAACTTATATTAACTTCAGTGACTCAATAGTGTGACAGTGCTCTAAGGTGGAATAAAAAATGGGAAACTGCAAAGTGGTGCTAGGCCAAACCCAGCACTAATCTACATATCAGACCCAATGTGAGGAAAGTTTTCTACTGCTGTAGGTAAGACAAACTCCAGGCTTAGAAGAGACAGAACATATCTCACAAAAGCGGCATTTATTGTTTCAAAATGAAAGCCAGGTGAGCTGAGAACCACAGAAACTGACCAACCTCATCCCTGAGCACATTTTTAAATTACCACATCCAGCCCTGTCCCTCAGGTCTATCATAAATTTTTCAAATGTCAAGAGAACTGAAGTTTTTGGATCACTTAGATTTCTCCTATGAAAACACATGGGATATATCTAAGCATCTTTTACAGATTTATTTGTGAACAACCCTACATTTAATATAGTTGGATAATTCAGGTTTACTCAATGCCAAGAGATCTGTTTCAGAGTAAAGGAAAATTCATCTCCAATTAAGGTAGTGGTAAAATACAGGCACTCACTCGCAAAGCACAGATTTGAGAAAGTGCAGGCTGTGCCTAATGACTTTTAGTTCTGATGGGCGATTAGTGTGCTTTGTAATGGACTGACAGAAACAGCTGATTCTATTACAAGGACATCTTCTGGCTAGGATTCTCTTTCTGTTGCATTTAAATTATAAATATGGACTCTCTTGAAAATATATGAAGACAAAATATATTAATCAATATCTAAAACTTCTGCTTTCTGTCCTTTACCATACCTCAAATTAGAACAAACACTGACTTCATCACCAGGAAAAGCCTTGCAGGTACTCAGGGCTGTCTGCACTGTAATTTCTCTTCTATACATTCCTCTTCATCCTCTACTCCTTTTAGAAGAAACTGCAAGGTTTCTTTAATTCAGCTGTTGGCTTCAAAGTCAGGTTTTAAGGTATATTCCTGTTTGCATCTATGGGTACAGAAAAAATTTCCAAAGACTTCGCAAGACCTGAAAATTCATCACCAATTGTCACTGAACAGTCTCTTTCTTCAAAGAGGATTTGGGAAGGGGCTTTTCCTCAACTTAGCAGGTCTCAAAACTGCAAGTCTAATCAATGGCCTTGTTCACACTTTCAGGCTGAATTCAATGCATGATTAAAGCATTCAGCTCAGAATAGCTTCTGGGGAGCCAAAAAGTCTTTAATACAATGTTTTTTACTTGATGTCTGTAATGTACTGCAGGAGAACTCGAATACCAGAACCAAAGTCCCTGCTCCTCTGATACATATTTCATAAAAGCTACAAAAAAAGCTACTCATACTGGAAAGAAAAAGCAGCATGGAAACTGCAAACTAACAGGCAAAAAGCTTCAGTACATTGAAACATTTAAGTACAAAAGTAGTGTGAGCCCCTAAAAACCAGATCTATACCTCTGCACAAGCTTTCCTACTGTTGTTTTTGAAGCTTTGTTGTAATTTTCTCTTGTCTATCCCACCTCACTAACCATCAGCACCAACTCAACAGCTTTTATCAGAGTAGAAGTTAAAATTTTGATGTGCTGCTATGTGCATTGGAGGACTTCCTATACAAAGAATGTTTGCTGTGGATGATAAAACAGTTCTTATGATGATAACCAATGAAAAAACCTTATGAGACTTCTCACTGAACTTGTTACACTTTTGTTTGAGAAGGATCAAACTGCAAAGAAATAATGAAAAAGATGGATGTTTAGTGACCATCTGTGAAGAACTAACCTAAATAACTTTCAAAGAATGACTCCAGGTTTCATTTCCTGAGAGCAACCATCTACCCATGCTCCTTGGTATGATAAATTATCTTCTTCATCAAGAAAATTCTTGGCTTATTTCCCTTAGATGTTTAACTCCTTAATCCCTATTTTCACAATGTTTTCTCTCAGGCAGTGCTACCACAAGCTGTACTGGTGCTCCCAAATTCTCACAACAGAAGTGCAACTTCAGCAGCCAGAACAAAGGATTAGTAAAAGCATTAAAGTAATCCTGCAAAATCATTAAGTGCATACACAAAAGTTGAATGAATTTCATTCATTCTCCTGCAAACTTAAATTCTGCTATAACTGGTAATTTTCATTTCAATAAAACAGATTAGAAACTTGATAAAATAGTTCCAATGTGGTCTGACTGCAACAGGCTCAAAGCTCTTTTAACATATTTCACTTTACTGTTTCCCACAAAGTAAAAAGCACAGCAAAGAAAAGGCAAGATGGTGATTCCCACTTAAATCCTATTCTTGGAACTGAAACATTGCTCCAAATCCACCACCGTATTTTAAGCATTTCAGCTCACTTAGGAGGAAAGAAATTTTGGAGATTTAAAGATATATATTTTAATGCAGACTTTGTACTTGCTGAATTCAGAATTTTAACACCAGAAAGCAAACCCACCATCTAGTCAAGGAATTACAGATGACTGGCTATAGGGGGATTTCTCTAACACACATGTACCCAAAACAAATCCAGTGCAGCTCCTGGGGTTAGTCCAAATTCACATTTGTGCTAAGTGACAATTTGGACTTAATATCTCAAATGATCTTTTCTCACTTATAGGATTAAAAAAAAAAGGTGTGTCACAGGTACCACTTTATTTTCACTGCTTTTAATTCCACAGCAGCCTCTTAAATAATGAACATTTCTTTTCTGCCCATCACTTATTTTTATAAAAGTATTTATCTCTGAAACAAATTTAAAGGTCAGGTTAGTATTTATGGAAGAAAAATCCTAGGATGGCTCATCTGGAAACAAAAACTGTCAGAGATTGGGCAACAGAAATATTTAAAAACAGTTCTTCAGACGTAGTGAGCCTGGTGTCTTACCAGGTGAGCCCCTGGGAAAGTCTATTGCTTTGTTAACATGGTGTTGGGTTATTTTTCAGATGAAGGTAAAGCAACTCAAGTCATATTCCCTCCCCCGCCTGGAGCTGTAAGAAGCTGCCCAGCATTTATGTCCAGAGTGCTTAAATTGCTATGTACAGCCTGCTTAAAAAAATAAAATCAATAGACATTATGCCTACTTATTTAAAAATCAATAGACATTATAGACTAATAAAATATTATTTTCATTTTTCCATTTTCATTTTATTCTAATTGAATATTTATAGCCTCTCTACCCAAGTTTAACATTAAATGCAAATGGACAGAGAGCATTTAAAGGTGTACTGGTTCTAGCAAGCAGAATCTGTACTGTTATACAAACTTGAAAGAATTATTTGTAAAATTACTGTACTGAGGAGAGCAAAACTTTATTTTCAATCTTAATACTTCAAGTTTTCCTAATTTCAGTGTACTTAAATAGCACGCCACTGCTAGTTCAGACCAAGAAACTATTAAAGCAAATGACTGACCAAAAAAATAGTAATTTCAAAACAATCTTGGAACTTCACTACACAAATGTCCATTCATTTCAATGGAAAAAGTGGGAACTTAGGTTCATTGTAGTGTCTGAAAATCTCCATCTATGGAGTCTGGAAAAGGCAGAGGGCAAAAAAAAAGGGCTCAAAAAGCCAAAAGGCAAATAAACAAGATAATAGCAAGATACAGGAAAGGTAAATTAATCTGTCTACTATGCCAGGGATCTACCATGTGCAAAACTAGGCATAAAGCAAAGCAAAACTTACTTTTTTTTTTGCTTCTCCATTAATTCTAGAAGCCTGAAAAATAAAACAAAAGTATATTTGGCATCAAACAGCCATCTTCTGTAACAGGCATCCCACACACAGGATGATCCCACACACATAGATTATCCACAGGAGGATAATCTATGGGATAGTGTTGTCAGTTTTTACTTATCAGGATTGATGAATTAAGCTGTGGGAGCAGGGAAGATGCTCTGCAGATGCAATTTTGCACAATAAAAATATTGCAGAAGAAATGCATCCCAGAATCTCCTTGGGCAGGAATCACAGCCCATAATAGCCAAAAATACAGTTCCAGGGCTGTGCTACAAATTTGCAGTTCAAGGCAACGGCAACAAACAAGAAACATTAAATAAGATCAGGGAAGCTGCAAAGTTAGAACAAGTCACAACAGTGGAAGTTTCCAGTCTGGGCCAGTGCTTCACCAGGGTAAGGGAAGACCAGTCTGAAATCCAAAAAGATTCTATTTTGGGTTCGTCCTCAGCCTTCTACATTCCTTTTTAGCACTCACAGCGTGATTCTATCTTGACTGGGGTGCAGTCTTGACTGGGGTGCTTCTGCTCCTCCTGGGCAGAAGCCTTCATTCCCAAAGAGTTATCAGCTCCCATCACACCTAATTCCTTCTTTTTACTCCATTATGTTGTCCACACATGTGGGCTGCTAATCTCTTGTCTACAGATTCTCACACATAGAACTGGCAGGGATTACACAGAATGTTATCACAGAAATCTTGTCTTTCAGCGGCCCATTTGGCAACCTCAAGTTACCCTCAAAGCACCCCTCCTTGAACCTCCCACACAGAAACCAAGTTAACTGCATTTATTCACAGAATCACCCACTATCACAAGCAGCTTCCCCTTATCATGGGGATATCATCTCTGCTGCAGCAGCCTCCTCAGCACAGAAGGATACAATGACACTGGAATGTGAATCTTGTCCAAAAGGTCAGCTCCATCCTCAGCAGCAGTGCAGAGGGATGCCCCTGTGGCGTCCTCACCTCTGAGCCTCCCTACAAAGTTTGTCCAGTTCAGTTACCCTAAGAGCAAACCTGTGTTCTTAGTGCTGAGAGCTCCCTGAACCACACATACAAACACACTGAAGACCTGCTCCATCATGTGGTCTGGATTCCCTGCAAAACGGAAGAACCCTTCACTTAGACACCAAATTTTTACCTGTATCTTGTTTAACCACGTGTTAAGTACTGGAACCTGATGCTAATTAAGCTTCTCCTTTAAGCAGTAATTTAGTAGTAATCTCTTCCCACTCTATTCTACTTTTATTAAGTCAATTAGAAATAGGTGAGATCTATCCAAAAGCAAGCTTGGTTTTTTGAGTTTATGGGCTCCTTCTTAAATGCTGACGAGGCATTCTCTCTTTGCTGATAACAGCCCACCTTTTTGTTGTCTCCTGTTCTACATATAAATTAGAAATTTCTTATACTTTCACTCCTGCATCTCTGAACAGGTTAGGCATTCTCAGTACCCCAGATGATGAGGCAGAAACCTGGCTAGTATTATAGGTGCACCAAAAATCTTACATAGAAAACTTAAAAAATAAACCCAAACAACCAACGCAGAAGTTCAAAAGTGTGTTATTATTTTATTACAGCAAAATGTTAGAGAGAAGTTTGATATTTGAGTTTTCCATTCAGATTGAGTTTTCCTAACTTAATTCCAGCATACAGTGCAATAGCAGACACTGCCCACAAATGTGGATTTCCTGTAAATCCTGGCAGTGTGAGGAACCTGCCAGGCGAGTGGTCAACACATGGCCAGAATCAGGACAGACAAAACTAACTACTCACACATCCAGCCAAACCAGCACCAATTTGAAAAAGGACAGAGGACAAAGTGAAGACAATGGACAGCTGTAATTCGGGAATAAAAAGCAAACAGGCTGTTAGGCAGCATCAAGAACAGGATGGAACAGAATATGGAAATTACTATAATGGCATTAGCTCAATCAGAAGCGCATCAGCAGCTATGATGCCATGTCTGGTTCTGGGCATGTCATTCACAAAGAAAAATCCCAGACTCCTGGCCAAGACAGCTTGCTGCTATTCTTGAAATTAATTTTCCTATGGAATACATACTTGAGCCTAAAACTAGAAAAAACCCTCCAACCACCACTGAACAAGTTTTCATAAGAAAGGAAATAACTTGTCTTTCTAGCCAAAGGAGAGGTATCTTCAAATGTCTGCAGTGTGACAGTAGTGCTTTCCACAGCTCAGCAAGGAGTGTCTCCAGTTTATCTAAAATGATATTCATATCATTTAATATTAATTAATATTAATTAATATTAAATTATTGATATTAATATTCAAATGCTGGCAACCATCATTCCAGCAAAGGAAGTCTTTGGCTGCAGCGAGCACAGTCTCATGGATTAATTGAGGGAAGAATTCCCACAGAAGGAAAGCTACTCAGAACAAAGGACAATACTGGCCCAAGAAATGATGCATGCAAATAGGTGTGTGCTCAAAATGGAGAATGTAAGTTTCTGATTTTCAGAAGACAATGCTTGTAAAACAGCAGCAATGAAGTGCTTAAATTCTCTGTGGTCCTAAAGAGATACAGTTGGACAGTGTATATACATTTTTCACACATACACACAATTTCTATCACAGACACAAACTCAGTTTTCCTGGGATAAATGGAAAGCTCACACATTTTCATTTGTATATATACAAACTTCAAAGACACCACAAGAGCAAATTTTGTTGCGATGCACCACAGCTTCCAGCACTATTTCCAACACCTTCTTTTACAACTGACTTCTTTCTTTGGAAAACAAAAGGCTTCAGCGCCACAGGTTTCTGGAATGCATTTTCTAGATGTGCAATTTATGGAGGCATTCCAAAAGAGCCTGCAATATATATAGCAGGCAAACTGTGAAAGCTTAGGGCAAGAGGAATTTTCCTAATCTGCTTAAGCACGGGATTTTTTTAGCGGCAACATGGCCGCTGCTATATGCCTGTGTCTCCCTGTCCTAAGCCTGTTTGCTTTTTGTTTTCTGTTTAGTTTGATTCTCTGGGGGGGCTTAATTGTTTTTTGCTTTTTTGTCTTCATGGTAGGATTCCTTTATTACCTAATTTTACGGTTGCCATTGCCATTTTCCGTGGGAGCACTTTTTTGTTTGTTTTATGGCCCACCTTCAGTGAATCCTCTTTAGTACAATCAAACTTTTTGGCTTTTTACTCCACTCCATTATTCTACTGCACTACAGCTTACTTCTGAGGGATTTGCTGCAAGACTCTCAGCCCCGACTTCCAGCAAATGAGGACTACAGAAGGATCCATCTGCTGCTGATATACAGAAGTCTCAGCTGAAATACTTCTTATGCCACAAATGTGTCATTTTGGATTGAGAGAGCTAAATCACCACATCTCTTCACAAGAGGATGCACTCCAGGGGTAGGAATCAAACACCTGAAGACACTGTGGATCAGGATTTTTTCCAGGAGAAGGAAGAACTACCAAGAATCCAGAGGTTTTGTCATTTGACTGCCATTCCACCAGCAACTATTATGAGCTGTTACTTGACGTTTTTGCATCTCCAATCACTGAGGTTTTCACCATTGAAATGGGAATTAGTACCTTTATGTTAATCACTGAAAATATTTACTTAAAATTTGACTTGGTTACTAAATTTCATATTGCACATACTTTTGATACAGACTTTGGAAATACACTGGTTGATTATCTCCATCATTAATGCTGAAAGGAGAGAGACAGGTCTCTCCTGAACAGCTTCTGGAGATGAAGATGCAATCTTTTTTAACTGAGAAAGGATTAATTCAGATCTAACTCTGATTGCTGGCAGTGTTGTTAACGCATGAGCATCTTGTATTATGTGTAAAAATTAAAACTGTAATTCTGTGTACTGTGGACCAAGTTCTACTTTGTCCAGCATCCAGGGACAATGGGAGCTATTCTGTTTTTCTTTCACCATTAGCTTGTTGTTTTGTCTTGTGCATCAGAACGCTACCTCCCATGTCCAAAAATCAATTTGTTGTAAAATTTTATCTTTTCTCTGTTGAAAGCTCAAATTGTTTTTAGCAACTGATCATATTTAATATTTTGCTGTTAGTGAAGTTTTAATTTCGTCCCTGCAACCTGGAGTTACTTTGGAACCTCAGTGGCATACTGGCTGCCCTTAATTATTGCAATTGAGTTTTTCCCATTGTTTCAAGACTGTCTTTAAGGAGCAGCATAAATGGTCTTATTTCTCAGTTAATTCTTAAAATGTCTGCAAACCGGGCTGTGGTCAAATCACTGGAGGTGACCATGTAAGGACAGGACACAAGGCTGCCCCACCTCAGCCAGATGCAGTAGGTGGCCACGTGCACAGCTGCAAGTCCATTAAAAGCCTTACTTACATTATCTTAATTAACTGTCTTAACACTTGCCTGCCCTGGTAAAATCATCTGAAATTGAAAGCTGACTTCTGTTTCTATTTGGACTCCAAAACTGTAATTATGTTATGCTTCAGTTTGAAACTCCATCAAATCAACAGCTTTGTCTTTTAATGGTTGAGACCAAAATAGTACAGATTAATTTTTACCTGTATCAAAAAATCAGTAGACCTTAATTCACATTACTAACATTAGCACTTTTCTTATATTGTTAGTACCAACGTTTGTATTTTTCTGCACATTGTCCCCTTATCATAGTTCTACTTTGTGCGTTGTCAGTCCTGTGGCATTAAGTGTTTTGTAGGATAAGTGTTCTACTTCTTATTCGATACTCTTATTTTTACTTTAAGGTTTTCATGAGCTGATCTCCATGTTATGATTTTTTATTTCTTCAAGACGACTCATACAGCTATTACATGAGTTCTTTAAGGAATTATGATTCACATTCTGATATCTCTTACACTATTTAACATGTGTCAAAATAAATAGTAGAAGAATCCTTTTTAATGCAAAAGAATATCTGCATGGATATTGCACAAATCTTTATCAACTGAAATACTATTTGAAGATTTCCATTCCAAAGCAATTACCACTCCTGCAGAAGAAAGCAGCTGATGAAACAGGGGGCAGAAAAGATCAGTACTTAATCCATTATCACATCCTAGTAATGCTAATCTAGGTGTAAGATTAATTTGGACTTCAAACATATTAAAGCAGCAAAATAAGATTTGCTTCCAGAAATGTTCAAAAGACAGTATATCCATATGATCAGATTTAACATTTACTGCAACCTTTCGTCCACAATACAAATTTGAAACCAACTCAGATGTTTAATAAAAGATAATACAAATAGAAGATGTATGAAACCACTTACAGGACCCAAACATGGATTTTTATACAGGAAACAAAACTTAATGAGATTGTCTTCTCTGACAGGGCAATTAAAACACAAGAAGCATATTTCCAAAGCAATCCCTTCAGTATTTCTCTCATGGAAGCATATTCAAATATTTGGATGTAGCATTTTACTGATTTCCACCTATGAGGTTTCTATTCTTTTTAATTCTGTGATTTCCCCTAAGAACTTGACAGTTACTTGATAAATCAAATTTTAAAACATTTGGTTTAACCTACCTGACCTTAGAAATTGGTGCATTATTTCTAAAGTATTTTTTTCCAAATACAACAATTCAATAATCTACCAGCTTATTTCACAGCAGCAATGGTGAATAACCTCTAAGCATCTTACTACTGTTAAATCTGAAGTTTCTACTTTTTCATTTTTGTTTCCCTCACTTTGATTTCTGTTTAATTTAAAAAGGCAAACAATTCTTAGCAGGTTGACAGGTTACTTTTCACTTGGGATTTCAAACTGCTCAGTTTGCCCACCACAGACTCAAGAATTCATTTCACTCTTAACAGGAATTAACATTGTGCATAAAGATTCAGATGGAAAGGCACTGAAAGGCTCTGAAACTTCTGGGTTCTTACAGCTCCTACAGCCTGGCATTTGGATTTCATCCTCCTGCCTCCCTACTTTTCTGTTCACTTCACAAAGTTCTCACTCAGCCACTACCAAAAATGCAGGCTCAGATATGTACTTGTCTTTTACTAACAGCTCCATGTCCCTCCTGTGCTGGACACAGACCTCCAGGTGGGTCTCACCAGAGCAGAGGGGAAGAATTCCCTGCCTCCCCCGCTGCCCACAGTGCTTTGGATGTATCCCAGGACACGCCTGGCTCTCTGGGAGTGCCCATGGCAGGGGCATGTCCAGCCTCTCACCCACCAGCACCCCCAGGTCCTTCTGGGCAGGGCTCCCTCCATCTGATCCCAGTTGGATCTGTGCTTGGGATTGCCCCAACACATGTGCAGGACCTTGCACTTGGCCTTGCTGAACCTCATGGGGCTCTCACAGGCCTGTTTCTGACATCGCTTCCTCCCGTGGTGTCACCCACTCCACTCAGCTGTCACCAGCGAACTGGCTGAGGGTGCCCTCAATCCAACATCACCAACAAAGCTGTTCAACAGTGTCAGGCTCAGTACCATCCCTGAGGAAAGCCCTGTCACTGCTCTCCACTTGGACATTAAGCCACTGACAACAACTCTGAGTGCAACATCTATTTCAGCTTTCATTTTTCTCACATTAACTCATTTTTAAATAAAAAATATTTCCTCTGAATTTTATTTATAATTTTAACATTTAAAAACTAATATCATGCTCAAATGCTATGAATGTTTATCTCTACCTTATTGCTCTCTCAGCTGTATTTTATGATCTTTACAGCTACTTTCACTCCTTTGGCTACATTTTCTAAGCATAAATCTTCAAGGCACCCTTAGTTTGGAAAAATCTTTACTCCATTCAAGATTTTACTACAACTTCAAATAGATTCACAATTCTTTTTTGTCTTTACCATCAGTTTTCATTTTCTATTTCTATTTTATGGTTTTCTGGCTTCTATGAAACAGTTTAGAACTACACAAATAACAAAATGGTAGATCCAGAGAGGGAAAAAAAAGAGTTGATTACTGAACAGTAAAGTGAATGTTATTTCAAACAGATGAAAAATAGATACCTTGTCCAAATATATCTCTTTGCATGGTTGAAAGACTGTGAGAGCAGAAACAAGATTTTAAGAGACATGTTAAGTAAAAGCCTTATCGCTCAAGCTGTTCCAAAATACAGCGCTTACAGCCAATTTCTAGCCATAACAACTATCAATCATGATCTGTTACACTAATAATGGGATTTTATTCTATTTTTGCCCTTTTTTTAAATTGGCATACATCCAAGATTAAAAGTGGCAGAGGTTTTTCTCCCTGTCTTTGTGTAGCTTAATATACTCCCTAAACCTGCTTGTTACAAAAATATTAAAGAGGAATTCCAATTTTTTGAGTGTTCTATCAGAACTAACTCAGCATCCCAAGCTGAATGCCTGCAGCTTTCACATATATTTGGTTCACTCATCCCTCCCCATCCTAACCACAACTCGTTCCACAGAGAACCACTGTAAACTTATAGTTGTCATTGGTTCCTGAAAAAAACAGCATTTGTTCATTTCTTTTTTATAAAATTAACAAAAGCCAAATCAACCATTCCCATGAGAACCTTCAGCAAAGACCCAAAACCACAACCCAGGTACAAAGGCGGCCTCTTTTTATTTCTACAGCTAAGTACCTTGCTGGTTTGATTTTTAAGGTTTTGTTTTGGTTCTTTTCCAAGAGAGCAGGGGGGCTCTTGAAATACCAACAGGAATCATTTTAATGCTTTCTGAAATCTGCCTTCTAGGAGTTTAGAAGTATTTGCCAAGAATACTCGGGGAGAAACTGAGGTTGCCAGCTGGGGGGAAAAAAAGGCAACCATTCCATTTAAAACATCCCTTCTGCTCCACAGTGGTCAGGTTTCATTTGCACTATGCACCCTGCTGACGTTAATTTAGCAGCCCACTAATCAAGCTCACTTCCTTTAAAAAACTCAGAGAATATTGAAATGATGGTTGTTAAATTCCAAAGTTTTCACAAAACAGAAAGAATTTAAGTATAAAACCTCCTTTTGAGACCCATTATGCAATATGCACAGTTCTGTCTGACTTCACCTGCAAAACAACTGGGATCTGGCACAAGGATCTGCACTGTGGCATAAGGATAAATGAGGAATAACAAGGGGAGGCGAAGCTCTCTTGTGACAAGGCTTTAATTTGCCTACAATAGAGAATTTTTTCAAGTTCAGAAACAAAATAAAAATCAATAGTTGTTTCTTGAAAACTCACTTTAACCTGATATCAGTCATGAGTAGATAAAGAGACCCAAGACACCAATACTGGAGTGCTTTGTTTCAAATATCAGGGTCTATGTCAAGGGTATTTAAAGCCATATTACTTCAGGATAAACTAGGTCACCTGAGGATTATGGGGCAAATGAATGAAAGCCATACACCAATCTCTCAAACAATAAGATAATACAGCTGTTTCTGGTTGAAAGGTGAAGTTAGTAAAACCCTTTGGTAGCATTATATTGTCTGCCAAAAAACACAAACAGCAAACAGTAATCACTTCATCCAGTAATTCTCTTATTAAAGACCAAGAGAACTGCTGCCTTCCCCAGAAACACCTTACTTGCCACAGTGACGGAACTGACCTTCTTTGAAGTCACTGCAACTTTACCTCAAATGCTATTTTGCTTGATATTTTTTTTAACAGAGGAGAAATATCTTTATCTTGTGGTACACAAGTGCTACACAAAAAGATGAAGTTATACAAGACATAAGTTATGAGTAATGCAAGGCAAAATCTACTTCAAACCCCTCTCATCCACTGCATTCAATTCTATGCAAGTTATGCAAGGGATTGCTTTCAAGAAATTGTTCTTTTCAAGAAGTGTGAGTTAAGTACGTGGGAAATTGGCAATTCCTAACAACAGCACATGAAGACCTCTCACCCTCCATTTAGACATGTAACTGGATTTTTCACCTGGTTATAATCGCCTCCCCACTGCTATCAAAAAGAGGGGATTCTGTCACAGCACCATTTTTAGGTAACAGGTTTCCCCAAGACTGCTGCAATCCATACAGCCAAGCAAGGTACAGGCTATTTCTCTTGATTCATGGTAAATCAATATTATGTTCCTAGCACCACACAACTAAATTACACCTATTGCATCTGCTGCTGAAAGCTGTATGTAAGGGCACGGTTTTTCTTTAGTATTTCATTTTTATCAGTCCCAATGGTACCACACTGTATTCCATGTTGTATTATGCCTTAACAAAAATGATTTTACTACATCACTCCATCATCTGTCTAAACTTAATCAAGCACAACATTGCTTTCTGAAGGTCTACAGTAGTCTCATGTCCCCGAGGGGCTTTCTTCATGGTAGCCACTTTGGAAGAAAAATATCAGCTCAGCAGCGTCAAACTCTCAAAATTTACAAGCAGGCAGTCACCAGCACACAGCAAAAATGTCCCAGATTATAAAATTGTTTTAAAAAAACTTTAGTGTTTGCCCATTTCAATGCAAGAAATTTTGGGTGCTATTTCATAAAGTGTTTTGAGAGAAAGTACAACAGAACTGCCAGGTTTAAATTTGGTCCACAGAGTTTTAAAGTAGGGCCTACAGAAACAGCCAACAAGCTCAGAACTGGAAGCTGCCCGACATTCACATTTGAAAGAGGCAAAGATAAAAGCCAGAAAAACAAATAGTAAATGACTGGGGACCATTAGGGAGAATAAACTGGCAGCCCACAGCTTTTGCAATCTGAAATCAATCTCAAATGTAAAATCACTCATGTCCGTGTTAAGTCACCTCCAATCTTTTTCTTGCCCATAGCTCACCACAATCCGCTCCTCCGGCCTTTGTATTTATCCTCACTGTTTAGGCTTTCAAGATCCTAATTGCCTCCCAACAGGCACCTCACAATTAGCCCTCCCAGGGGATCTCTCTACCAGTCTGCACACATTCTTCCACCTTAGCCAAACTGTTCACTATAATTATGAAAAATAAAGCCAAACTACGCACATTTTTAAAAAGGAGATCACTACATGTACCTAGGGAAAAAATCCAGTGGAATCCTGGAAACACTTAGAAACACTCAGGGCCACAGATTTGCTGGGAAGTGATGGGCTTGGCTTGCTCCATGTCAGACCATGGCAGCCTGGAGTCATCCCCAGCATGAACAAGCCACAGCCCACAGACCAGTGGAGCAGAAAGGGCTTTTTTCACAGAATACACCAGCCTACCCCAGTGATATCTGATATCATTTTTTTCTTTTTGCTGGCAGTACAAGTGACATTGATGCTGATGATAAAACAAGTGATAAAGTCAGAGGCAATTAATATTTTCATCTTTTGAGGAAAGTAATTTAGAAGTAATTGTATCAGGTTACAGTTGTTTAAGCTGTGTCATACAATAGGTAATATTTATATTCATCTTCATTCCAAACATGATTTTATCACACTAATATCCAAGAGCATTCTGAAAAGAGTTTGGTTACAGAAGCATCTGTTGTGCTTCAACAGTTTGATTTAAAGGCAGCATTGCTATTAGCAAAATGAGTCATTTATAGATTTGACCAGGTAAAAACAAAGCTGAACCACTTTCCATCCAGAGAATATATTCATAGATGATGTGCTGGTAACTCCAAAGCCCAGAGTTCAAAGATATATATATATATACACACATCTAGATAGATAAAATAGATAGATAGATCTCATCTGTAAAAAGAAACAATACAAAACGATAAATGCAATTATCTATTCAAGAAATAAGAAATTCATTCAAAAGACGGCAATGGCATCTATCAGGAAGCATTCTGCATAGAAAGTGGAAGAGTTAAACCCTTAATTCACTATATTAGGACATGCCTCCAGTACAGCACTTCAGCCAAAGCCCCACAGCAGACAACATGTCGGGATGCATTGAAAATGGACATCATTGCCTTCATACATATCAATAAACTGTAGTTTTAGGTGGCTTTTATTTTGTTTATAAATTCTTTTGAATGTCACTGATAGCCAGGCCTTTAACAACTAGAAACATGAACATTCAGTGAGCAAAACTTTAATAAAGTCCACCTCCACCAAAGCCAATCCCATGTCTTCAATTACTGAAAGATTATGTAAATGTGAAATATATTGCTCCTGAAAAAAAAATAAGAAAGAGAAAAAAACCTGCTAGACTATAGTCACAGATTTGAAAATTCAAAATATATCCACACAATTGAAAACAAACTACAGGGAATACTTGACCTATGGATGCTAAGAGAAAAACAGTTGTATTTGCATATGTCTCTCATGGGCAAAAAGACTCTGCTATTCATGTAGCTGCTGAATAAAGTAATCTACTTTCTTGCCTCTCACTGTAATGCTAAGAATGCACATCAAAAAGTCTAGGGTATGCAATTCCTAAAAAAAAAAATAGGAAGATTTAGTATCATCTCCTTCAGAGAATAACACTAAAACACTTTGGAGTCCACAAATTACTTGACGTTTTTAATAGTATCTCCTAGAAATTCAAGAATCACCAACCTTAAAAAGCCTATCCTGTCTTGATCCCAGAAATGATAAAATCCCATACCTTCTACAGGTCAGATAAATACTAATGGCTTGGGTAAAGCAATTTAATACAAAATAAAAGAGGACCAACTGATAAATCACATGGGAAATACTGCCATATATTTACAACTGACTTTAAATGTCTCTTGACATTTTAGAAAGCCTTTTCTAGGTGTTACTAAAATACTGCTATTCCTAAAATTTTTTCTGTCATTTATATGACTACTATCCACAATTTACAAACATTTAGAATTTAAACATAATTAATATTTATCCCTTGAAAACACAAGAGTACTACCTGCTCCCAATCAATAGGGGTAGTTTTTCAAAACTGGATTTTTTTTCACTTGGCACATTAGGTGTCCTTTTACAAAAAAAAACCACCCTTCAATGTATATGAGAAACAGAAGAGGCAACCATAACTTGCAGAACTGACAGGAAAATAAAAACGTCCTCCAACCAATTTCAACTTCCAGGCTGATGACATAAGCCTAGAAGCAAAATGCATGCTGCCTCACTGCAGGACATTTCTTCTCATTAAAGAGGTAAGTGGGTCTGTGTAAGCAGTGAAGACTATTAAAGATAAGCAGATTAAACACCAGTCTTTCAGCATGGCAGCATTATGTGATGTTGCTAGGCTGGAGAACTGGTTTGCCTTTAACATGTGGGATTTCCAGCATTAAGCAAGTACAAAATGCAGCGATATTAACACCAGTGAAACACGCCAAGGGGCTGATGGTGAGGAGAAACACTCCCACTCCCTACACAGCAACCCCTGTCACCAGCAGCAAACACCATTAATGGCAACAAGCAAGTCCATCTGACGTGTTCAAGCCAATGAAATGTATGAAACAGGTATTACTGTTCATCTTTGGAAAGAATCCCTCTATGCTGCATGTCCTTAGGCTCAGGTTCACACACATAGATCCATTCTCTCATGCTAACAAAACCTTTCTTCCTGAAGTAGTAGAATTATTTACTGGTATTTTTATCTTTTCTCACAGCCTGAAAATACAAAGTTCAGCACAGCTATACAAGCATTCACAAAGTCCTTACTGACAAACTGAAAGCACTTATTTAAGCATAACTACAGCAAATTATCAAACCAATTTAACAATACCCTGAAGACAGCAGCTAAATGCCATCTTTTCTGCTTGAGCAAACCATTTAACCTTTTATCCTTGTCCATATTTCAAGGACTTTTTATTCTGACAAGGTTTCACATTTTTCCCTTGGTGTATTTTCTAGTGCTCTCAAAGTAAATGCCAGAGGCATACACTCCCTAAATGTGGTTCCCTTCCCTACTTCACTGCCAGGCGGGCCACAAGCACCAACCCAGAAAAATCAAACCAGTGGGAAAGCTCACATGCCCAGAAGACATCCACCAAAAGCCCACAAGACTTCACAAAACCTGTCTGAAAATCCTCAGTCCTAGAATGAGATGTAACCACAGATCTCACAACAATCCATTTTCCGGTGTTGTGACACACAGCATCACAACACAAGATTACAACAGACTCGTCTAATAAAACTTCATAGGTTTTTTCCACTGACTTTAGTCAAAACAAGTTCCTTAACAAGCTCTAGTTAATGAATTCTAGCAACCATTCATCTGTGGTCAGAGTTCCCCAATTCTTCTCCTCAGCAGAAGACAGAGCATGCTGCCCAGACAGCCCGGACACACAAAGCCATCAACCTCTGCACAAGAGCGAGGTCATTTCCCTTCTCCACACAGGTAACACCAATGCAGATCCCACTCCTCCTGTCAGCTGCCACTTTTCACAGAAGCTAAATAACTTAGACTGTCTTTTTAATTAATTTCAGGTGCTGGAAATTTACTGAGGGAACAGGAGCCAAGTCTGAACATAAATGTTGCTTCTTTTGGAAGCCAACCTGAAAAAAATCTTTAACTAATATTTTTAAAAAGAAAACTGATATGCACTTTCTGGTATCCTAAGATGAGTTTAAAATTTCAGTATCTGAATAAATCATTTTTATTTATCTTCTCATGTTATCACCTTCCTCAGATGTCAGTATAAGTGGTGACTGCCTACATCATCACTGTTGGAAGCTCTTCAGCAGATAATCTGACCTGTGGGTTCAGTTATGTTCCTGGTAAATCTGTGAGCAGTACAAGTCTTGTTAATGTATTTCCCATAGCAGGCTCCCCTGTAGCACACAGTTCCAAAACCTCAAATCCAAGGGGCTCCTAACATCTGAAGAACTTTACATGCGTATGTATGCATGCATCTGCATGCTAAACTTACAAATTTAACCTTCAGTTTAAAATGTAGACACTAATTATTTAGTTAATGCATACTTCAGAAGTTTTTTTTAAAAAAATTGAATTTTGAGTCCCTTTCAGAGTCTCCCTTCACTGTGAACAACTTACAGGCCTTTAAAGAACAGTTTCTACTTTTTTTTTATAAAAATACTGTAAAAAGCAATTTTAAACAGTATTTTTATCAGATCTTGTAATGAGCTTTGTAACCAGCAAAAAATGTCTTCAATAATTCTAACATACACTCTTTAGGAGACAAAATTGAAGAGCTTGTTAAGTTTCAGGGTCTCTCAGTTATGGCCAAAGATGCGCCAGAGAAGGCTTAAACTCTACAGGGCAGTCAGCCTTCTCTTGTTGAGTATATTGAAGCTTACAGATTCCACTGATTTTCTGATTAAGTTTCCCTACAGAACAAAACAAAAGAGTGCTCAGTCCTTAGATTAAAATAAATCACCTCAAGATCAAGTCTACCAAATACTCAGATCATACTCATCATGCCCTATTTCCCCCTCTGTCCCCCAGAGGAAAATATTAGATTTATCTTTCATATTAATTAATTATTCTTCTGGTGGGGTGGGAGACATAGTTTTTTATATATATTATATTTTAGCCAAACGTGCTGTGCAGTAGAAAGACTAGCCAAGATAAGCACATTCAAGTCCTGTGATGCAGTTTGTCTTCCAGATCTCCACTGAAACCAGCACAAAAGTGATCCCACAAAGTAAATTAGCTAGGTGAACTTAGCCCAAATTTCAGCAGAAAATGAAAGGGAGATATCACACTGTAAGAAAAGATGGATGCAGCGAACTGTGGTGATAATTTCCAGCTGCATCTGAATATTGCTCACTTAGCACAAATGCAGAATATAAGCATGGGCAAGTATCTGAAATTTGGAATATCACACTCTCCATTAATTCTCTTATTTGCTCACCCATCAGGATTTTGGGGATAGAAACTCCAATTTCTTGCATGTGTGAGAAGAGTAAAAGCACACATGCACTAGCTCCTGCAATGCAAAAGAAACCAAAAACCTCAAATTTTCTAGTAGAGAATGATGTTCAAAATACCATTTCATCTTCACAGGGTACTACTGCTATGATCTGCACTAAAACACCAGCAACAACAAAAACACAGGGAACAATAACAAACCTAGGTAGCCTCCTAATATTTGTGGCTACATCACAATGCATTTTATGCAACACCAAATAAGTTAAGAAATCCAAATACAGATTTCTGTACAGCACAGCAGAAACAGCTCCACCACTTAGCACCTGTCCCTAGGCAGTAATTTATGTCAATAGTCCAAGTTCATTACCTAAAATGAAAGCCTAGAAATTAAAGGAATATTCCATTATTAGAAGCCATTTCTCAGCCTCTTCTCAATACTGTTGCACAGCTACATCACTGAAAGGATGCTATATATGTCTGTATATTTATAAATATATACAGTTACACGTACACAGAAAATCCAATTTGCCTCTCCTGGACCTTAAATTTCCACACATTTCACCACTACAAATTTGTAGACCAAGTTTGTGGCACCAAACAGGATGCAACAAAAGCAGATTGAACTAATGAAGAAGGTAATACAGTAGGGCCACATGCCAACATAGTGACTTGGCATGTGGGAACAATCCTGCTCCTTTTAGGTCATCTTTAGGTTTCCTTTAGGTTATCCCTCTAGTCCAGTTATTTACTGCAGGGATGAGGGCTGAGAAGAGTTCCCCAAGAAGACACAGTTACCACAGTGTTGATATCACAAGCATTTCAGGTGATGGAGGTAAAAGGAAGCACAAGAAAAACACACACATACATTTGGAAAGCCCTGTATTGAAACATAAAGGAAACATAAAGGAAGATTTTTCACATTGTACATGACTAAGTACCAGAACAGGCGCCAAACAAGGCTGCAAAATCTCCATCCCTAGATACACTGAAAACCAGCCTGGACAAGTCCTTCAGCAACTTGATCTAACTTTGGAATTTGCACTACTTTGAGTGGAGAGGTTGGATTAGAGGTCCTAATTTGGGCTGTGATGTTCATTTTAAAAGCCATCAACATTCAGTTTGAACTAAGAAACCAATTTTTTCATCAAAGGCCTTTCAAACTAGTATCACCCAGCTCTCCAAGGGAAGTAATTACATATATTGCCTTGGCAATGCACCAACTTTTTTATTTTTCCTGATTTTTTAGAGTTGAAATTTGCTACAAAATGGCCACATTTCCAAGCCACAATTTCTTCCAAAAATTCCACTCCAAAATACAGAGGAGAAAAAAAAAGATGTAGCATTAACTTCCTTTTGCCTTTTAGCCAATTTTCTTAGTTCCTGAAGCATTTTTGATACAGATATTGATTATATATATATAGGTATATATATATATACACACACACACACCTCCCTGCGGACAGACACAATACCACATCTAGACAGTAAATACTCAAGACCACCAAAATGATGGAATTTCACCATACTACACAGTTAAACCAGAGAAATGCATTCTCATTCCCAGCAAGGTCTTCTGCTGACACCGGTGGACATTTGGGCTCCTCCAACCTCCCTTCCTTTTCCAATACTCCTCTGAAGAATTACCATGAAAACCACTCCCTGACATGTCAAACAGACACAACATCTCCAAGAAATTCTAGGTTCAGAAAAGCAATAAATGGCTTGAAAAAAAATTTGATTATCTGTGGACAGAAACAATCTTCTTGGTTATAAAATTCTGACTAATTAAATACACTGAAAGTAAATATCACTTTTTTTTAAAATTCACCCCCAAACAATTTTACTTATTCCTTTATATTCAGTTATACAGAAAGTAAATACGGCTAATTTTATGGTGAGGAAGTGCACTACCCTAATACACTGTCACCACGGTGTATGCATACACCGTGTCAAGCTTTTTCAGTAATATCAATAAGCTAGCAAAAAAAAAAAAAAAAAAAAAAAA
>VWYI01003934.1:74018-106673 GCA_013399455.1 Anthoscopus minutus
AAAAAAAAAAAAAAAAGAAAAAAGTGAGATGCAGAACACATTCACATAAGGCAAAAATTACTTTGTAATTGCCTTAAGGCATCAGCAAGGTATGAGTAGCAATATGTTAAAATACTAAATTTATTTTCCTCAAAGGAAGTTAAACAATGGGACAGGCATGGTTAATTTAACAGGCAACATTCATGGTCTATAAACAATTACTTATGCTAGCAAGTATGTAATAGGCTATATACCATCCTATTACAATGACAAGGGGGGGCAGGGGGGAAGAATATGGTGCTCTCAAGCACAAATCTATTCCTTGTCCATCTCACACAAGATTTTGGAGCTCGCTCACTTCCAGCAGTTTTATTCCATAAGCATCAGTTCAGTTATCACACACCACTGACCCTGGCACAGATTACTGTTTGTCATACCAGTGTAACTGAGTACAACTTCCACAGCACCAGTACGAAATAAAACTTCACCAGTATGTTTGAGTTCAAAACAAATCAAGAGTATTTATTTCAACAATGATAGTTGTTGAAAGTAAAATATAAATATTATTTGCGTTGTTGAAGTGCATTCTGGTTTTGGATTACTGTGCATTTAAAGCAATAAAGAAGCATATGTCAAAAATAAATGAGAATATTCAATCTGCTTTGACATTTTACTTTTAATTAATGCTCAAGTAAAATGGCTACTCCAATAAGGCAAGTCTGACAAGTCATGTAACAGATTTTTGTATGTAGCTGTAAAAGCAAAGTTCCAAAAATAAGGTAAGCCTCACAGTTTATACTTCACTTCTTACCAAAGGAATAGTCACAAAGCTATTGGATATAATCCAAAACATTAAAAAATTATTTTATTACTGTGTACAAAATCCTGCATTTAATTTAAAAAATATACACTAGGTGAAAACAGAAAACCTCTAATTCTGGTACCATTGTTATGTACTCAGTCAACCTGATTAACACCAAACTGTCAGCATTTTTATGAGACTGTCAACATTACAATCAGAAGAATAAATACAAGAAGGCTGAAGTTGCACTTACCTGCAGCCCTCTTCTTCGAAGGATACTTGAATCATCCATATTTTGGCTGATGATCACTAAAGCTCACTTGCTTCTCACTAGCTTTGCTCTCTAACTGTTAAAGAAGTCCATTATTTTCAAACTTTTCTTCCCCTCCCACTCACCCTCCGTCCACTTGCTAAAAATAGGACATGGTCTTTCACTTGCCTCTCATGAAGAACTGCAGCCACAGTCTCTGACTATCTGTACATAATTTTGTCTGCCTCTTTGTGGCAGATTTAGCAGGTCACATTGGAAAAAATCTCTTCGACTTTCCTAAATCTTTTCAAGGTTGGATGTCTCACTCCCCTCATACACACAACTGTCTACAAATATATAATAATAATAATCCACAACTCCACGTAAGACCAAAGAGTGGAGTTTAATTCAGATCCCATACACACATATTTTTGCTTTATTTCAATTTACTTGAGCTGTTATAAGGGATCAGTAAACTAAAACAGCTGCATTCATTTACTGTGTATAATAAGCTCACAAAATCCAGGTCACATTTCCTTTAAAAAACACACAGTCACGCTAACTAAAAAAGCAATACTGTGGATGATACACTGGCACCTAAAACAGAGAAAAACCTCGCTACGAAAACCACATAAATTTTATTTTTTCCCAATTCTGAAAAATTCCTTTACTCCTTTGCAAGACAAAGCAACTATCAGATTCTTCAGATACTGTCACACATTCTTTTGTTTCTGCTATCTCTGAGGTATGCTGGGCTCCTCCATGCAGCAGGCACGGCACATTCTCCAGCTCATTGCTGAGATCTTGCGACTCTCATGTGCTGAAGGGTCTGGAACACATGTTGCAAGTTCTGAACATTTAAGAATTCATTCATCTATTCATCACTGACAGAGCTGTCTGAAGTAGCCCTTCCCTCATCGTCATCCATGGCAGAAAGGCAGAGGGGGGTTGGGGGGAAAAAAAAAAAAAAGGAAAAGCACAGTTCAGCTGAGGCTTTTTCAGTCTGTCCTGCAGTTTCTGTTTTCCAGCTACCTTCACACAGACAACTCCAGCAAGGTCAAAAAGGGCTTCGCCCCTTTAGGTCCATTATGCCATTAAAACGTGAGCATACAGCATGTGCTGAAAAATAAAACAACAATAAAGCTGCCAGCTATACTGAACACCATTTCAGTAAAAACAAAAATCTAAGTATGTTCATCCCAGTATCATTTAAATTACTGAGCATGTCAAGAAGCCTTTGTCCTACACATGCCCTTTCTAAATTATAAAGGAAAACAGAAAGTATTGCAAATATAATGAACAACCTACTGCCGCAACGACCTTCAATTTTTTAGCAAAGAGCTAAAGCAACAGATTTCATCTCCTGATAAAAGCTTAGGAAGAATCTATTTATAACTTCTGAATATAAACACTGCATTTTAAAAGAACCTAACTTCATTCTCTGAAAGATTTCATGAGCTAGATAAATCGAACTTCATCGAAAGCTGTGTTTATGAGGGGATTGCAGCCAGACATCCTCAAGGGTGCAAAGGCGAGAAGAGCGAGCGGAGGAGCCCAGCCCCAGGGCTGCCTCCCACAGCTCCAGGAGCGCTCCCTTCCCCTGCTCTCACAGCTGCCGGCCAAAATGAGTCTCCACACAAGCACACAGGTTGGTGCTTAAAGGAACAGAGATTTACACGGAAATCTTTAGCTGATCTTCATGCTAAGTGACCGAGTCACATGAGCTGAACACATCACTGTAAAGTCAGCTGAAAGCAGATACAACTCAATCCCATTCACCAGGCTTTCTTCCTGATCCTCTGCGGAGCGAGTGTGGTCTTTTATTGAGAGCAGCTAATAAATCCTCCCGCTGCCGTCCCTCCTTCCATCCATCTGCCGATTTACACCAGCGAATGCCGAACGAGGGCTGCGGCGCCTTTGTGCGCTCCGGAGAGGGCAGGAGCTCATTTGCATGGAGCCTACTGTACCATATAAAAACCTGCGCTAGTGAAAACAACTCCATGAGCCACTTCATTTTAAAGGAACAGCATCTTCTTTTGCAAATGGGGCTGGGGAACAGCGAGCCAGCCACAAAACTCTGCGGGAGAACTTAAGGATGGGTCACCGCGGGCAACAGCAATGTGAAAATACAGATTAAGCTCTGTTTAAAAGCACACAGGAACGTAAAATGATCGTAGGACTTCACTGTGATCATGTTTATGGAGGGTTTCAATAGTATTTGTTGCATTTTGCTGTCAAATAAGCTTCCTCAGAAAAAAAAATACAAAATACTAACTTCGGTTATCAGACATTAGTACCATACAAATACTACTTTTACCTAAGAAAATCTCATAGAAACAAAACATTTTGGCAAGCGTGCTCACATATATTACATGCACTTTGCAATTTATTTTAGCCCATAATAGATTTTAGAAATCATTTCCATTAGACCACGCACTAACCAGATCATTGATCTTACCTCTTATAAGGCCACCAGTATTAAACAACACATTCTGTGAGAAGAATCAAGGGATCTTAACAATCATGCAACAGCATTCCCATTGTACTCACCTCCTAAATCAACCACTAAATGAAAATGTTTAAGCCAGATAACTGTAGTATATAACCATAACTTATTTCCATAACATAACTGGAAGCATTCTTATTGGCACATATACATCTAATCCTTCCTGGATTATTTACCGTAATATTCATACATTGCCAATTCTCAATATGTTTTCACAAGTGACTTGTAATTGATTGAGGCTGGCATGAATCTCAAAATACCATGAGAATCATCTGTTCTCTTCCAAATTTCAAGCTTTCTTAGGGAGGATGCATTCAAATTGGCTGCCTGCCACACTTACCCAGTTTCTGGAGAAGCCAACTGGGGCTGCTGGAAAAAAAAAACCAGGCATGGCTTTTCCTCCAGCTTCCCTGTCCTCTTCCCTTCTTCAAACAATGTTTATTTAAATGTCAGACCAAAGAAACACCACCAAAAATATCACATATGGGGCGACTGCCTTTTCTTCCCTCCTATTTTACTGTTAAGACTCATCCACTCTCCTATGTTCTTCCTTCAACAAAATCTACCACAGAAAATCAGTGATGGAAGAGGATGGGAGAAAATACTTAGGATCAAACTGAAACAAGCAAAGGACAAATGGAATTTAAAAGCAACTCTCTGACATGGAAATTTTTTACTAAATACTACCTTTAGAAATTTAAATTTACTTGTCGTTTCACCAAAAGATTACACCACCCATAGAAAGTCATTTTTACATCCTAAAGGGTCTACAGGTTGAGTCTTCAATTAGAGATGAGAAAGTATTTGTATAAGACATTACAATTAAGGATATATTACTGAAAGTTATTAAAGAAAATGAAGGACACAAAATGTAATTTTATGAATTGCATAAAAAGTTAATTCTAGAAGAAGTTTCCCAAGCAGTTTCCAGATGCAGGCAACACTTAGAAGGGGTCTAACAAAAAGACTGTTTATCATGAGGGAAAAGAAAACCAAAACAAGGAGGTCATGTAGTACTTGAATCCTTTAAGAATTAGAGTACATTCCTCAACGCTCAACTTCACTAAACAAAATTAGGAAGGGGGATTAAAAGAGGGAATTCAAAGTTGGTTCACCAATAACTTTAGTAAGCTCCTAACTCAATTCTTCCTCCCTCCATCAAATTTACAATTCTGGAGAAAATTTGCTTTGCTCTGCAGCAAGGAACGGGAAAGGGTAGCGCAGCATTGGGATCTCCTGGACATAATCCAACCAATTGCTGTTTAGCTGCAGCACTCTGAAAAAGCTCTGAAAAAGTTCTTTATTGAATCTTATTTAAAGAAATCAGGAAATGGAAAGAGCCATGAACTTCCAGTATGCTCCTGCTAGGATTAACCTGGAAAGTAGGGAAGGGCAATTTATCAGCTTGCCAATACTGGGGTGAATTAAACGAGGCTCAGAGCAATTTCCAAAGAAACAAAAGGAGGTACTCCTTTACACAGCAGTCACACTGGGCTATTTCTTGCTCTAAAAGGCCAGAGGGGGAAAAAATCGCAAGCATGGGTAGAAGTGTTTGGACAAATGCATTGAAGAATCTGCCAAGAACTCTTAAAAGAGGGAAACACACTCAAGTTGACCCAGAGTCACAAACAGTTGCAAGTGTTCTGGAAAAAGATTCTGCCTTAGACACCTGCTATCAGAGATAAGGTACTGGGCCCAGCCACTGTAATCATTCCATGGTTTTATTTAGGTAGAAAGTCCAAAGGTAGTGCTTGCTGAAGACAACAGCGTCTTGTACCCTAAAAGGCATCAAGTCCAAAAAGAAATGAGGTGTAACAGTGAATTTGTAAACTGAGAAGTAATTCTAAAAATACTGTGTAGCTATGGCAGTTCAAAGAAGCTGTGAACATCAAGAGAACTTGCATGTCATAAATTAGTGGTGTCTCTAGATATGATATTGATGACATCACCATGGAAAATCAATGTGTGTTGCCTGTATTTTGAGATGAATAATGATGAAATTAAATATCCAAAATAAATGTTTCCAGGGTAGAAGAACATGATGGTTAACAGACTTTAAGAGCCCAATCTCCTTGAATTATCCCAGGAAAGGCCACATGTATGACAAGACATTGAAGAATATTAAGAGGATCTGGAATTTTACTTTTTACACACTAGACAGCAACCAACCCTACCTCTCAGAGGTCTCTAAGGAGGGGTCTGTGCTTGGATTCTGGTGAGCATTTTATGTCTTTTGATAAGAAGAAATCTCTTCTAATTCATGGTAATTCAGACCCCATTCCACTGCTACCAAAATCTATCACTTCTTGCAGAAGAAAAACATCTGAGACATTAGAACATTTCCAAGGTGAAAATGGCAGGAGTTTTCCATCAACTCCAATCTAAAAAAACCCCAATTCTTTCAGCTGTTCTGTAGCCCACAGGTTTTCAAATAGCATCAGTGGAAGATGACCATGGACAGATTATTTTCACAGACTGAAAAGCAATGACCACAGGAAGTCACTTAGAAATCATGCAGTTGTTCCTGTGTACAATACATTTTACTAGAACATAATAGAGGATTCCTGAATAAACTCTTATTCTATTACTCACGTTTTCTACTCAGCAAAGCAACTGCAAAGGGGGATAAATAAGAAAGGAGCCTGTATCTGCTGTATTGGAGAGTGCATTTACATATGCACAAAGACATATCTGTGTAGAATCACGTGGCCCATCTCTGAGCTGTGTTCAGTTTGCATATTGTACTTTCTATCTATCTTAAATTGTAATTAATACTTGAAGTGTATTTCAGATATCACTCTACATCCATGAAAAAAACTAAAAATAGAGCAAATAATTTTGCTATGACTTCCTAGTCATTTCAGGTTCTTGGCACTGCATCCTGACATCTTTTGTGGCTTATACCATTGCAGCAGAATTGAAATCTACCACTATTAGAAAAGCAAAACCAGTAAAGGTCATCTTGGCAATCGAATTATCACACTGTGGATCAAAATTGTGTGTGCTGTCTAGAATAGCTTAAGTGAATCCAATTGCTGCACTCCTTAAACTCATAACTCCTGAGGTTCAAGTCCACTTAGAAACTTTTCATATTTCATATTAACTACAAAAACACCAAAAAGTCTCTTACACAATAGGGTCCCATCATTGGAGGTGTGGTGTGAAGGATGTCAGTGCTACATAAAAGGATGATATTGTTCATGGTAACATGAACACCACTTCATGTTTTGCCACACAAAGAGTGCTCCCATCCAAAAATCAGGCTAAAAAGACCAATAGCTTTTCCATTTTCTGCAGCAAGATGCAATGTCTTTAATTATGTATTTTATTATGATGGAATTTTTTGAACCAATGCCCCAATCTAAAATATTGAGATTTAAAATTTACATTATTCATCATTCCCAATTCATTATAGTTTTTACTCTATTTAATCAAAACTAAAAGCAACAAGACATCAAGCTGCGGGAAACTTTAAAGCTATAACATTTCCTTACATAACATATTGTCTGGTGGGGAAAAATGATCACTTTCCAAAATTTTATAAGCTGACAACTTCAATGAATTTTTTTTTTAAGTCTTTGGTAGCACTTATCTGTACAAAAAAAATGAGCCAAATGTTTCGCTGTCAAACTGAAACTTAAGTGCTTGGGGCTTTTTTATTTATTTTGATCAAGCTGTGTTTATCTGGAGATTTAAAAACGTGTCTCTTCGAGATACACTGACAGACTACTGAAACCAGGAAGGTTGATGAGGTAACTTGTTTAAAAAAAAAAAAGAAAAAAAAAAAAAGAAGAAAAAAACCCCACAACTTGGCAGCCAACCTAAGGAAACTCGCCTGACAGCTTGTCTGAATTTCTTCTGGATGTCTTGCCTATTTACAAGATTCAGTTTGATAAAGTAAGACCTTTGGAGCAAAGCTGTGCATTAGCAATGAACCACAGCAGGAACTCATCCTGAACCACCGCTTACGAGGCTTGGTCCCAGAAAAAGAAACATTGAAAAAATGTCTAAAATCCTCAAGGTTTACACAATATTCAGGCTTTCACAGCACATTTTCTGTTCCCAGTTTGTTAAGTTTAGATTCCTGGGCCAGACTGCCCCATCCCCCACATCCAATGCCTTATGAAAGGCAGCACTCCCACTCATCTTCCATACAAATGTAAATTTGCTGCCGACAGGGCTGGAGGAAAGAGTTCATTCATCCACAGACCAACTGTTTCTATACTGTACCAGAGAAGGGACATGCAGAAGAGACACCAGCTTCCAGCCAGAACCTTGGCTTAAGCTAACATCTTTGGAAAATAATCTCCAATTAAATTTAATGTTTATAGAAAATGCTGGATTCACTATGCAAATTCACGTTCTGGAGTTGAACTGCCATTAGAACAGAATGGAATCCAGCTTCTTGCAGGCTACCATTTCAAATACAATGCCATTTTTAAAAGAAATGTGTTTTGATAGGCAGAAAAGCCTTTTTCAATATAGGCTGCATATTTAAACCTGAAGAAAATATATTTTGCTTCCTAAACATTTGATGACATTACCAATATCAAGTTTCTCTTTCTTTATTATAAGACAACTGTCACGCTTCAGATGGACTTAAACCTCAGCAATTAACAACTCCAATCAGAATGACAACAAATCCAAAGCTCAAGGACTCAATACAAACTTATGTGTTTCCCAAATGAAGTTATTGACATTTACTGAAATGTTTGTGGAAACAAAGCCTGTAGTTTCAATAATCCCATAGGAAAGACATTATAAATACAGTTAGCCAGAAGTTATTTTGCCCTAGAAACTAAAGCTGCAGATTACAGATGCACCTCACGTCATGCAAACACACTCCCAAATTTTAAATACTCCCAAAATTTTACTACACACAAAATATTTCCTCCACTATCTGCACTCCTGACTAGCAGTGCCCTTCCTGCAGCCCCACCACAGCAGCAGTGGTTTGCATATTCACTCTTCCCTCTTCTGTAAACTCCTCCCAAACTTCTGCTTCCAATTTTTACATCATCAATAAAGCCACAATTGACTTTGAAGTACAAGCTCTAGACTATTTTTATATAAAGATGGCACTTTTCAACTAAAGAGTTTTAAGGGCAACAAATTGCAGAAGTATGAGACTAAATCAAGCTTTATTTCACTGTATCTTCCACTTGTATCTGTAGGATATTTTTCATTTTGGACACTCATTTCTTCTTGTTCTTTGGACACACTTCATGTGTCATGAGACAAAGAATCTCTTCTATTACACTGGTAAAATAGTTACAAATAATGATTCACACTGTCACACACACTCATTAGGAAAAAACCCATCACGAAAAATGCCATGAAACTCAACAACTGCTTTTTCTTTCATTATTCTGCTCAGAACAGAGTCTACAGCACTGAATATATTTTTCCAACTTAATCCACATACAATCCATTTCAATATACCATGAATTTTACCTTGGTTTCCAGCTGACATTAAAGTACTTAAGCAAGACTCCAAAGGTTGTACCATTTTGCTGGCTTAAGACCAACATGATATACATTCAAACACTGCCTTTGAAATAAATACTTGAAGATAAGCCAAAACATTTGGAATTAGAGGGCTTTATTCTTTCCTACTCTCCTTGTTTATACCTGACTACACTTACATCAATATCTAGGGAGACATCTCAGAGCAGATTTTACTGATGAATTCTGACAGGTTTTTATTCTTCCGTTTCTGGTCTCAGACAAAACTTTGCTATTGATTTCTCACAATTTTGTCATTTCCTTAAAGTGTTGGACAAGTTAAAAGCTTTTTTATAGATACCCTTTTTGTCCAACATTTATCTACTAACTTGAACAAAAACTGAAGAAAGATAAAAAGAATAAATTCATTCAGGATTCCAAAGGTTTATGGTACAAAGATAATTTTTTTTTTCAATTCTTCCTTTTCTCCAGGATCTGAATCAGACCTCCCATTTTTATGAGCTCTCCTGGTTGGTTTTCTTTCATTTGAAAGCTGTTTTTCATTTTCAAAAGAGTAGAGACATATTACTAATTTGGCAATCTCCCGAACTTTTTTTGGTGTTTTTTAATAGACCCATTTATATTCAATCAGGGGAGAAGAACCAAAGACAGTAAAACTGTTGACTTAAGAGACTCGAAGGAAACAGAGGAAAAGTGTGACAATGATTATTTTAAAAGGCATATGAAGACGTCTCCTTCCATAAAAGTAGCAGATAAATGCTTGGATTTCAAATTAATAGGCAAATATATATGTTTCGTATCTCTTGATAGTTACACTTCAAATTAAATTCAAACGCAAAATTCTTATGTGTGACACAATACATGTGAAGCAGCAAATGTTTCAGAAAAACAAATGTGCTTCATTGCAACAGCAGTATCTTTGTATGTTCTTTAAAGCATTGAGACATACTGCTGAGTTACTAATATAACATTGGCCAAAACAGTTGAAATCTTTTGTTCTTTGCTTAAAAAAAAAATCTGAGCTCACCAGAAAAAATTGAAATGTTATTTTCATGCATCATTTGAATTGTCACCTGGGCTTTCTGTCTCTAGAACTGACAGAGAATATCAATGTGTTAATTGAAACAAGCAGTACGTAATCCACAGGACATCTTTAGCATATGTTTCCTTCCAAGACTGACAAGAGCTTTCTTGGATTTTTCAGCACTAGAGTCTGCCGTTTCCATTTTCAAGCTAAAAATATGAACAAAAATCTTACACATTTACATAAAGATGTATTTTCCCAGCAGTATCTTTCCACAGGAATCAGACACTGTATCAGTTTTGAGACCTTGAAAAATAAAATGTGAGTGTGGTAACATTGGCATGAAAGTGTTGAAAACCCCATCCTTAGAGCTGTATTTCTCTTCGTAATTCAAAAGGCCCAGAAAAATAAATCCAATCAGAAACCTCCATGATAGAACATTCTTACTGATGAAGGAGAACGAGATAGTGGATGTAACAAGGCAAAGCTCAATACTCAAAGCTATCATAATTTAAAATTAGACATAATTATCCTTAACAAAACCAGGCACTGTGGAAGGGGGCTTTGGAACAGCTGCTCCTCTTCAATTTAAATGCTCATTTGTTTTACATTGACCTAGAAATCAGTATCCTCCTAACCAAAAGCCAATTAGATAATAGCCTGTCTTTCAAGCTTGTAGAATACTAATTTTTTGTAATGTTGTTAGTAGTGAAAAGCAAAGAAATAAACTGCAGATGATGCCACAAGTATGCTCAGCTCCAATATGCACAACCAAAATGTGAGAGTTCCCTTCCCTCCTTTCTGGAAGGTCAGATTTACAGTCCAGGGAAGACATCCATCACTTCCTTGTGCTGACCCTGCAGTGCAAGGACAACCACAGGACACTGCAAAGGCAACCACATGGGAAGATCTTCAGTTTGCTGGAGTAGCATCCTGCCACTCCTTCCACAGTGCCAAACTGACAAAGAAGCATTTCAAAAGCTGCCCTTCCAACCTTGCCCAGACTTAGGTCATGAAATCAGTTTTTGGAAACAGCAGGATGCCAGATTCTTTCATTACTGCACTATAAACAAGCTGCTTCTTGAGCAACAAGAATTAAAGATGCCCAGTTTCTTACAGATTTGAGCTTGGCTTTTTGTTTCTTGCTCCCACCCATAGTCCTGAGAGAGGTAACTCTAGCTCTCCTGTTTTACTTCCACCCTACTGGAGACAGCACCTCCTCCAGTTAATCCAGCACTGTCACATTTGAGTGTCAACCAGGGCTGCTAAAACACAATAAACAAGTGATTGTCACTGAGAGAATATGAGGGGGTGTCTCCTACTCACTTCCAATTCTCATAGCATTGCAATTACAGTTATTTTTGAAATTTCTTACTCTTTTCAAGCCTGGATGAAATTGGCCAGTGGCTTGGAATCAGGAAAGAAGGAATAATTGGAGAAATTTTGACTCCTACTACTATTTAGTGTTTCTGGAAGTCAAGATCATTCATACCATTACTTTCAATTTGGTTAAAGCCAATGCCAAAAATACAGATTCATCTACAGAGCTGTTCCTGCTCTAAAGAGACAAAATGATGATGAATGCCAGATTGATTACACTTAAATACAAAGCCATAACATTTCTTGGTCTTCTGAGACTTGGCAACATCCCTAGGGAAAATTCATTCCATGAAAGAAGGAGGCCCTACTCTAAATGCACCCACAAAATAAGCTTCTCAGAAGGCTGGTATCAGAATGATGCTGACAGGATCCAGCAAGAAACCAATTAACACAGGAAACAGTATTAGAAAATAGATAATTCAATTCTACCAAACCATTAGGTCTTCCTAGAAGAAAGAAAAACTAACAATCACCATTTGCTATTCACAGTTCTACGCTGCTGTTAGTGCAAAAGGTGGATGTTTCAATATTGAAAGGAGCTTTCCAAAACTGCTGAAGTTGTGAAGTAAACAAGCCTATATTGACAGAATGATCTCATAGCATTACACAAATCTCTGCAGGCAAGGTGGAATTCAAGGCAAGGAGAAGCTCTTTCCAGAATAGTTAATGAAGCTGAAGAAACCTCTGTCTCCTTAGGTTTCCTTCTGAAGTCACTGAAGTAGAAAGAAACTAAATGCAAGTGTGAGCTGCAATGGACAACAAAAGACAAACATGAAAACAGCAGCAGCATTCTAAATATACCTCCAAGGTATCAGACATCAGCATTATCAGTTGATTGTAGTGGTTTGCTCTGTCCTGTGCTTCTGAATTTCCCACGCTAGCAGCTCCTTTTCCTTCTCAGTGCTGCCTTCAAAGCTGCTTTTGCAACAGAAAGCAGAGGAAAAGCCAAAGTCCATTCCTACCCAGACAAACAAGTAAGCAGATTATCGAGGAGCTTTCAGAGCAGCTAGGACAATGTCCAGGCCAAATAATAATTTCAGTCCTGTATGAGCTTTTCCAAAGAACAAGTAGAAGCATCATCATAGTATTAGTTATTGAGATTGCATCAGGAAAAAAGAAAGGTTGCAAATAAATCACTGTGGCTTCTGAAAAGAGTTTTTAGGTGCTTTTGGATGGGAGAGGTAGAGGCTGGGCTGTTTAAATTACTGTCTGTGCTCATCAAGGAAACATGTAAACATCAGGCTCAGAATCGTTCAGAGCTTACAGCTTGACTGAAAACTACATTTCTAAAGAAAATGTATCTCTATGAAGCAGCAAAAGTTTCTGGGTTAAGAACCTGCCAATCAATTGAATTTTTAAAAGTAGCTGTCGGAAGGATTTCTAGGGAATATGATCTTTCTATGTCAAAAGAACAGCCATGCATATAACATTAGATATGAGGAAGAAATTATTCACTATGAGGGTGGGGGGGCTCTGGCACAGGTTGCCCAGAGAAGTTGTGGATGTCACATCTCTGGAAGTGCTCAAGGCCAGGCTGGATGAAGCTTTGAGTAACCTGGTCTAGTGGAAGTGCATCCCTGCCCATGGCAGGGGGTTTGGAACAGAATGGTCTTTAAGGTCCCTTCCAATACAAACCATTCTGTGATTCTATGATTTGAATGGGTGACCTAGAAATAAATATAAAGCCACTAATGACAGATGTATTCTAACAGCAGAGAATAAACAGTGAGGTCAATACTGTCAGGGTGGTCTGAATGACATGCTGTGTTAATGCAACCAAATGGTAAAATACACTCATAGGAATTAGGATTTAGGCAACTACAGCATGAAGGGAACATCTGCAATTCTAACTCTATGAATCTCTCATGGACCCCTTTTTTCAAAGGGGTAATACAATTTGCCATTTTCCAGTTCTCAGATTATTTTAAGCAACTGGCTATACAGCACAAATAGTAGTTCACACATTTCATCTTTGAATTATTTTAAAGCTGTATCATTATCTCCTTTTACTCACTGAATTAACAACCTACTTTGCTCTGATCCTCACCATTCTTTCCCTTTAAACATTTTTAATTCTTATTCATAGGTAGGATAGAGGAACACTGCATTCCTCTGCTTTGAAGGAGTGGTCCTTAATTCAGTTCTGTGAAGACTATGAAGATGAAGGTCTCTTCACTGATGTTCCTTGTTCTTCAAGTTTCTCTTTCTAAATTTCATCTTCTTGACACTTGAAGCAGGTTGTGTTTTTACTGTTTTTAGCTTTGCATACCTCTATTTCTATTTCAGCTTTTTGGGTGTTTTTTTGACTTACCTTTGGAACCAGAACTGAGCACTGCTAAGGACACAAACAATGTTACTCCTCCTCCCATGGGATCTTTGCTGGAGCTTGATCTGTCTTATGAAATCACCACTGAACGTGTAAAATCTGCTCTCATCAGGTCCCAGCATGGCATGTGCCCAGTCTACACAGAAGTAACTGAATTCTCTCACTAACATTTTATCCAATTTTCCTCAGCACACTGCAGTCAGCATCCTCTGCATGCAGTGGGTAATACAGGCCCCTCAATTAATACTTCTTAATTCCACCCAAGCTTCAAGGCTTGGTGGTCTGTGCTTTGCCTGTTTCAAAAGGGAGCAGAGAAAAGGGTCTTTAAACATGCAGCACCACCCAGTCACAATCTCAGCCTCCATAACCTTTCCCATGCAGTTTGAGGACATGATATTGGACACAGAACTGCATGTAAATGAGACAGGCAGTCCTCAGCATAGTCATGACAGAATTTAAGCATTTTATGGGATTAATTATCTGTAAAACGTACAGTAGTGTGATAATAATACTTATGGGCAGTGAGCATTATTAAACACTTTCCACTACTCTGAACAGGGGGATTCAATACAGAACAGAAGCTTATAACACAAAGCATAAGCTCAGCAATGTAGCTTAGGTGAAATGGAGTTAAATCAACTTTGTCCTTTTTACGTAACACAAAATGGAGTTCAAACAACCTTTCACTGCTTGCTCCAAAATGTGGAATTGTGGTTACTTGCTTCTGAACACCCAAACTACTGGGGCAGTTTCCTAATGTGCAAGGAAAAATGGAGCTGACCATTACGAACAGTTGTCCATGACTGTTCTCAGATGGAGATTGCACGCAATGGAGGCAAAGTGTGATGATAAAATCCTTGTTGTTAATGGGACAAAAAGAAATCCAACAGCAGATGGAAGGGCATGCATCATTCATGTACTCCACTGAAAAAGCTAGGCACCATCATACCTTTCCCTTGGAATTATTGCAATTTATGGTAAGCCAGGGGGAAAAGCAGTTCACCTTTCACTTACGGAAAAATAGAGAAATTCAGCAATTAGGACTGTAAGGGATATCTATCACTTCATTGCAGGCCCAAGTTTAATGGCCAAGCACCCTTAAATGGTTTTTAATCCATTCTTGACACTTTCCCAGGGAAGATGATATCACAGATTTGTTTGACAATAAACCACATGGAAAAGGGTGTCCTAGTCTCCCAAGGGTTTCAACAACTCTCATTTATATAAAATTTGCAGCCATTTTCTTTTTAAATCTCATATACATATATGTATGTGTATAAATATATATATGTATATAAACTTATTTCTGAATCACTTTTATCATAAAAAAATAAGATGAGCAAGTCGTTCAATTTATTAGAGTGCTCTCTTGGAATTAAGTTGGTACATAAATCAACTGGTTTGTTTGTAGTTACTATGTGATATTCATACATGTTCATATCAGCCGTGAGATTTTCTTTTTACTCTGCCTTGTATAATTCAACTATTTCTCAGTCAGCAACATTTTAAACATGATATGTAAATTATATTGAGAAAGTAAACATGTCAGCAGTCTAGTAATCATATAAAGAATAAAAGATGTCACTGTCAAAAATACTACTTTAAACAGCTGCCTGTTTAATCAGGATTCATGCTGATACCTGATCAATATAATTGGGCAATGCTGACGGAGCTCTTTTCCTCTCAATTCAGATATTTTTGCATGTTTACTATATTACATATTGTTCCTCCTTCCTTTCAAACACCTAATTATTTATCTTGTCAAACTTCTTTTTCATTAGTCTATTTCAATCTAGGAAGATTCAAGAATTAACTTTGATAAGAAATTCATGCATTTGAAATTCCTAACACTCTACATTTTACTTTATTTTAGAAGAAAATATTTGGTAGATGAATTTTAAGACAAAACATCAGAACCTTATCAAAAACCAAACAAATAGTTATTGACAGATTTAATATTACCCACAAACTTGACGTTTGTGTTGCATAATGTCATTTGAGCAGTCTCAAAGAGCTTGTGGATCAAAAGCCCAGGACTCAGAACACTGTTCATTTAGCAAGGAGATATGAAAGAAATAAAGGTAGTACCAGAACTAGTAACTGTACAGTAGAAAAGGGGAGTGCAAATTTGGAGCAGCTGTAAAGCAGCAATATAAGATACAATTCTACAGTGTTCACACATCCCAGACCAGGAGCTCAAAGAATTGACAGTGGAGAGGGATTAAGGAGATCACAGTAGAAGTATATGTGAGCACAAAAAAGTCCAAACCCACAATTAGCTAGAATTTTATGGCTATCATCAAGTAATAAGAACTGAATTTTATGGTGAGGAGGTTTTTTTCTGGGGGTAGGGAAAGCCATGGAGAAAAATAAACACTTCTGGGAGAACACAGGAGGGAAAGGAGAGCTTAGGAACATCAAACAGGCAGGGGAGGTCTTTAAAAGGATCTATCTCAGACTGGAGACAGCCCAATATGCAAACTGGGCTAACCAAGGTTAGCAGCACTGATGAAATGCAAGCAGGAATGAACATTCCGACCTTTGTCTCCAACCCCTGGATTCCTGACACTGTGATAAGCACTGTAAGTATTTTCCTTGACAACCGCTCGTCCATTAAATTACTTCAATTACCAATATTTAGCAAATTTGAGATGCAGATTTGCCAGAAATACCTCTCCAGGCTTAACTACTTGAAACAAAACCATCACACACTTTACCTACTGAGGCGGCTTTGTGTGAGAGATTTACTGCATGCACCGTAACTTTGTGTAAACAATTCACAGCAGAATTCTCTGTGTTAAAGGTATGCAAATGCTTGTTGCTAATTTCAGCAAAGACAAATACAGAAACCACGTTAGACCTGAAGTTTCATGTTTTATTTAAACTCCAAGGCAGAGAATTTTAATTCAAAGTTACACATAATAATTTGTTTTCATGGACAAATAATGAACCCTCCCATAAGAGTTCATCATATAACTACTTTAAGTGTCACTATACTGTATGACCACATTAAAATAATGAGATTTGAGCATTCCTATCTTCAATTAGAGTTTTGTGGCTTCAAGCACTTAAAGAATAAATGCTGCCATTAACCCAGACCTTACGCCTCAAATATGCACCAAATATATTAAAAATGTTACTGAATCATGAGGTCATTGTGCAAATATAAATCTCAGTGGATTCCATCACAAAGCAAAATCTTGAGGATTTTAATAGGATATTATTTAAGGTATAAAATTTAAATCTCTCATTAAGTTATCTCAACAGCTCATTTAATTTATCAGGCTCAAAAATATTTTAAAGGTTATTTTAGGTTAATTACATTTCCCATCCTTTTATGACAAATCTGAAACCCTGCACATCTTTCAATCCTCTTTTATAAACATTCCCCTTTGCCAAATAGCTGAGAGTTCACACTGACATAATTTTGCATACTCACACTATGCTCTCAACATGACAGTATTTTATATTCATGATGAACACAGAATTTTGTTTTTTTTAATGGAAATTTGGTCACTGCAATACACAACAAAAGAGAAGGCCCTTGGTCAGTAAAGCACCCTCTCAGCAAATTTTACACTATTTGTACTTAGTTGGCCACAACTGCTTTCAGTGGAAATAATTATGATCAATCCATAATGCCCCAATACAAGGATTCTTCTCATCTATTCCTATAATAAGCAACAATATGAAAAAGAAAATAAAAAGTAAAATAAAATAAAAGGCACCTGACCATTATTTGTCCTAGTTTCTGCTCACAAAGGGAAGAACTAGAGATACTGACTCTAAATCAAGTCCGGCGATATATTGGTTACTCTGACTTCATACCTCATGTTCTCACACCACAAGGTCTGCAGTTCCCACCAGGGACAAATCTGAAGCTCACAATTAATGTGGAAATGCTCAGGTTAGCAATAATAACCCACCAAGGGCAGGTAAGAGATCAGGGTATGCCTCAGCTCTTGAACAAATGACTTGAAAATCTAAATATGAACGCAATCAGAAATCAGAAATTGATAGTGGCACACTATATACAGTGACTGCAGCAATAAATTATTCCACAGCACCATCCATTTGAGCTCCAAACATCTGCTAAACATTAATAAACTGAGGTTTACAGACAGTCTGCGAGACGTGCTTTACTTTCAGTTCTTCAGGTGACCTAGGGACTGAACCTCTCTGTACCTGAGCTTATCAAAGTTCAGATATCAGGATTGTTGCATAAGTCCCAGGCTTGTGTTTCACTTACAAGGCTACCTTTATCTCTGTCAAGAGATTTCACCTCTCCCACCCTGGTAATCTCAAGCCACACGGATTTTAGATTAACTCGTAGGAAAGATTCTGAGCTGCAGCTCTTCAGAGGTGATGCACACAAACCTCTGTATTCCCACTGTCCTGAAAGTGGTAAAATAAACAATCACTGTGTCTCTGGGGCTGAAAAAGGATTGCTGGAAAGACACATTGCATGGCTTGGATAAACCAGAGTGACACAGTGCAGGAAAACAGACCAAACAAAAAGTGTCAGCCAAACATGGAGGATTATGCTACTAATTACAGAGCATGTCCAAAGCTTTTGCTTAGTCAAAATGCTACAGGAGATTCTTATAAATGTCCTAAGGCTCCAAACAGTTTGCATTTCTGAAAGAAAGCAGCTTGAAACTTAAGCAAACAAACTATTTCATGTTTTAAGACCAATCCTCCTATTATCACATCCTAGGAAACTATTTCAAGAAGTATTACCAGACACAGAAGGCAACCACATTAAAATACTAAATGCAGACATCTCACAGTGCCTTTCTATGGAAATATCTGCCAAAAATAAAACAGCAAATTTTCAACTACTTTAAATTAAAACCCAGAACTTTTATAGTCTACATCACTATGTGTTTATAGAGAAGTCATTAAGAACCACGGAACAACACTCAAGGAACAAAGCCTCACTCTTCAACAGTGTGTGTTTAAGACAGTCTGAATAACTGTATTTTAAGTTCCCCATAGCTCCCCAAGCAAAAAAAGCTAATTTTCCATGCACACTACAGCAGTTTCTCACTTTACACCTACAATAGTGCTGCTGTCAGGAAGAGAAGTGACTGCATGTGCCAAAAATCAATTCAACATATTCACAGACAAAAAAAATAACATGCAGCATCTGAAGATAATGAGAACTGCAATCATTCAAACTGACAGTCTAGTGCCTAACAATTATCACAAGGCAAGTTTTATGAATTCATATTTCCTACAATGACAGGCCTCAGGTTACACAGAAGGATGTTCACATTCTCTTTCAAATGTGAAAACCTCCTTTAAGCCAATGAGTCCACTCCAAAATGCAATTCACTTAACTGAAGTGAGTTAAAAGATGCTGACTATGTTTTAAGTAATATGCTGAAGTTTCTTCAGAGCAAGATGCTGACTGTGCTTAAGTAATATGCACTATATAGAAATATAACATTAGTACAGAATTTATCACAATAATCTTCTGTTCTTTAGATGAATTATTCAGAATTAAGTTTCTTAGTAAAAAAAACAATCAGAACTATCAGTTTTGGATGCAAGTGTCCTGAATCTATCGCGAAAACACACAGAGTCATAGCACATCTATTTTTGGTTTCCTACAAGAGACACCTTAAAAGCTGTGACAAAGGTAAGTCCCTGCAAGCACTATGAACACTGCCAAATGTCTACAGCCTGCTCTATACTTCTTCCTCAGGCCCTGTCCAAATTCCAAAATTGATAATGTACCCAAAGATTCACCTACAGACACTGCAGAATATGTCCATGCAAATATCTAATTGGTATGCATAAACTGAGATTTCATACGTGGTCTTTATTTGGAAATCCACTTACTTTCTATCTCAGGTTATTACAATTGCCAATTTAAAATGCTATTTCCATGCCTTCATACAGTAATAAAATCCCTTCATTCATGCAGCCATAGTTCCTGCTGTTTTTTCCTTTCCTACCAACATAAAAATATGAAATCCTACTTGTACAGTCAAGTATTGAACGTTCTCTACTCCCTGAAATAATTTATGGCCTTCATCACCATGACTTTCAGGATTATTCTTAAACAAAACTATTTTCCTCAGTATTGAGCAACATTTAAATTGTCAACATGTTACCACCTAAAACGAAAACTAAAAGTAACATTACCTATGACAAAGCATTTCAGGAAAAGAGCAGCTGTGTGTGTTAGAAGACACAAGTATAAATTAAGTTTTCCCATCAGACTGAAATGCCTGCTTCTGTAATAAGTATCCAGGCAATCAGCAGGAGGTAGCACGATGCACAACTGGCATTAATGGTTTGTCCCTAACTAGTGCCGTGTTTTTCAATAAAAAGAGATTACATCTAATTCTTTTGTGAGAAGGTGGAATTCTGACCTCATTGCCAGCACACAAAACCAGCAGAGAGCTGGAGAGTGTGGAGGGAGAGCAGATGTTGTACCTTGCCAGCTAATGTTTAATTTGTTAGTCAGATACCTGGTGTCTGCCAGCCACTGCCAACCTGTTCCTTCCAAGACCTCATCCCCGTGAGTTTAACAACCACTACCCAGGTGCCTGCATAAAGCAGAGATCCTAAATAATAAACAGTAAATCCATTAAAGCACTAGGGACTAAGCAGGAGGCGAGGAGACAGAATTTCCCTTTGTAACTAGGGGGGGTTTTGAAGTTGGAACTTTTAGTTCCACTGCACTTAACCAGGCCTTCTGAATTATTAATTCCCGTGCTGAACTGACAAACAACACAGAATTAAGGTCTCCTTTAGCTGCGGGAGAACCTCGCTGTCCCCAGCCCGGCTCGTCCCAGAGCCACGGTGACATTCCTGCCGGGAAAAGCAGCTCGGGAGACGCCCGGGGCTGCAGCGCCACCGCCAGGCCAGAGGCCGAAGCGCAACTCACACAGCTCAGACCCAAAAACCCCGAATTTATAGAATCGGCTACAAATTTTTTTATTATTATTATCATTATCATTATTATTATTATTATTATTTCTAAATCTTGTTTTCTTCGTAAATGTCCCAACCATCATCTCTCTGTTACCAGAAAAAGGATGCTGCAGACCACAGCATGGCATTACAAAGCCAATCCATACTCCAAAAAGACCAGTTATTAACAAGTGATTCCTGTGGGACGCGATGCCAGGAAGAACACAGCCCTGCTGTAAAATCACTGATAATTACGGGGATCTCTAACACTGTTTGACAAAATCTCCCCAGGATCGTGGAGTTGGCGATTCCTGTCCCCAGCCCCCGGCACACCAGCAGATGGCAACCCAGCTCCACAGACCCCTCCACAGCCTTGAATAAAGCCCAGCCTTTGGATTCCACTTTCACGTGAATTCAGAGGGAATTGCCGACCTTGTAATAATCTCACTCACTAACTCAAATCCGTAGCCAATTAGCCACTCTTCCTCATAGCCAGGAACAATACAAATTTTAATTTTCTTTTTAATAAACAGCATCCTGCACAGGGAAAATATGCTATTAGGGGAAGTTTATATATTAGGTACAATTGATTCTATTCCTAATATATGTAATATGATATTTAAAAATAAAAAAGGGAACGAAAATTTAGAAAATAAAAAGCCAATATTATCTCCTACATCTAAAAAGCACACCCCAGCTTAGAGACCAAAAGTACCATGCCACAGTGTGAGGTCTGTATGGTACCAGGCTCCCAGTTCACACCAAGCCAAGGCCCCAACATCACAAGGGTGACCCATTCTCCCCATTCCACTCCGTATTGCCTAATCCACACAGCTTTGGGGAACTGAACGTTGGCAGTAAATCAGGCTGAGTGTTGTTCAACAGAGGAAGTTCTTCAGTTGAGAGCTGTTTCAAATCTTTGCATTTGAGTTTTTTCTACCCTCCAGATCATTATTCAAAATCAAAGGGGCTTGGGTTTTTAACTATTTCTTCTAGAACAAGATGAGAGAAAGAAGAACTCTCTGGTACGGTGTACAACCACAATGAATATGCAATTACTTCACTTGGTTTCAACTTCCACTTTGTTTGAAAGTAAATGTAAAACCCTAAGTAATTTGAAATTATCCTGTGAGACTGACCCTACAAGGAAACCTTACAAGTCTGGCATAGATTAACAGAGCACCAACTGCTTAGTCAGCAGCTTTCATCTCTGAACATGAAGAAATGGCTCTGACCACATCCCATGTGGTACATAGAATATAAGGAAGATTAAGTTTACACTAAACAGAACTGCGACCACCTGGCTGAAATCTTCAACCTCGTTTTCAAAAATCATGTCCAGTTTTTCAGTTCAAGTTATCACAAGTTTCAGTTCCCTACTGGAAGCACTTCAGAAAATTAGAGTTTGTAAGTATTTAAAAAAGGAATTTCAAAATGTCTTTCACAAACATATCTAAGTTTCCCCTGACAGGCTTCTTCAAACATTTTCCTATCGCCACAGTTGGCAGAAGGACTATGCATGGTTTCTTATTCCTGGAACATCTCAAACTTTTCCAGGCATTAGATGGTGAGCAATGCATATGAGATGTAGTCCTAATTAATGGGTTGCACACTATCAGATGTTTCTTCCACAAAACCCTGCAGAGAGATGCTCTCTGTGAGGGGCCAGGACATGGGCCACAAACACACACACACACACAAAATCTCTCTCCACAAATAAAGAAGCAAATTCAGCATTAGTATAGTGCTCTAGTTAAGCATCCTGTCCTCAATAAACATGAGGGGCAACCCTTGCCCACCAATAAATGCTCAGCTATGGAATATTAGCACCTTATGGCATTGCTCCTGGCAGTTTCATTCACACTGCATTTTGTCAAAATTAACAGTTGCAAGAAAGATACTCCCAAATCTCTCTACAACAATCACAGCCATCTCTTCACAAGGTCATTTTCCTTCCTAAAATTTAGAAACTCTGATGCTCTTCATTCTTTTCTCCATAAGAGAATGCATCCACATTACTGATCTTTTGCATCACCAGTGACAGGACTCAAGGAAACAGGAGGAAGCTGAGTCAGAGGAGGTTTAGCTTGGATATCAGGAAGAAGTTTTTCACCCAGAGAACGGCTGAGCACTGCAACGGGCTCCCCAGGGAAATAGTTACAGCACCAAGGCTGTCTGAATTTGAGAAGTGTTTGGATAACACTCTCAGGCACATGGGGTGTTGACTCTTGGGGTGTCCTGCACAGGGCCAGAAGTTGGACTCAATGATCCTGGTGGATCCTTTCCAACTCAGCATATTCTAGGATTCTATGACCTCCCTTAAAAAAACACAGTTCAAGGTCTAACACGTTTTATGACAGAGTAAGACCTCAGATAAACACCCAAAACTAAGTCATAAGAAATTTCCCATACAATTATCCTTCTCTTCCTTAAACATGCACTCTATACATATCCCCTACACCCAATTTTTTTTAGTGTATTTCGGTCCTGACAGTAGGAAATACCACTGAGATGCTCATGATGATGCTTTATGTGTTTTCCTCTGATTACTTACTCGGCTTTCTTAGGGATTTAAAAGTCTTAAATAGGATACTCCCCACCAGAATTCAATCTCCTAGGATCAGAGCCATCCGTCTTAAGGTAGATGATGAGCTGAAGGTCATCCTCTGAAATCCTCACATATATTTAGAAGGCACACAGATCAGATCAACACCTTTCATTCCACAATGACAGCACTCAGCATTCACTCTGCCTTGGCTTATTTCTCAGTCAAGGACCTAGTGGCAACTGCTGTGCAGGCACATTAATCCAGATTATCACACATGTGCAAGCTGAAAGATTCTGCCCAACAATAAATTGTGTTTATATAGTTTAGTAAGTTATAATTTGATGTATTCCCAGTTCTGGACTAATTGCTGATAAGTAGCCTAGCTATCAGGCTTGTTTCAGAAGCTAAAAACTAATTTCTGTAGATTTGCTATTGTTAACTTATCTTTTTGCCTTGCAAATATTTTTAAAGAGGAAAAAAATGCAATTTAAGAACAGTAAACAATCTGCAGGATTAGTAGTGTTTAGAAAGCAAAAAACCACATTACTGAATGCCACAAAGCAATTTATCAAAGGAAAATCTACTGATACCTGCAGAGCCAGAAAGAGGGAGCAGAAACAATGCATACAGCTTTCCTGGCTTTCCTAAATCACAGTCAGCTTCTCTCTAGCTATCCAACTACTGTATTATAACAAATAATAGAAGAATTAAATGCTCTAGCAGTCAAGGCTGGAATATTAAAATGACATTCTGCATTACTGAACTTACTCATCTTTTAATAGAGCTATTCTTCAAAGGAGATTAATTATACTGGCAAGAGACCTTTTGCTGTTCTAATTTGTGAAACGTATTTCAATACCACAAGCATATTAAAACAGCTGCAAACATGTAACTGGCTCCAAGATCCCAGGACTCACTGCATTTAATTAGGTGTTCATCTTGTGATGTTCTTTAGTCACTGCTTTTGAAACCCACTTCACACAAAAATTTGTAATGTCTAGGCTTAATTAACTGCAACTGTAATGAACATGCAGCCCATCGTAGAATATATCGAGATGGGAAAGTGACCATGTTGTTCCACACCTGAACACCATCACAGAGGAACAAAAACTGGATTTTAGAGATTAATTACTCTGCCTTACTTAGGAAACAGAATTTTAAATTATTTTAAAGTAACTTGTTGGCATTGTGTTTCATATCACAACATTTGATAGACAGCACAAACACTGCCATGAGAGACTGAAAACACAGTGTATAATATGAGTAATATGCAGAATTGTAACATGCAAACATCTGCAGCTCACTGAGCTGCACACAGCTGTTAAGCAACAAAGTAGTACTCCAAATTAAATATCTGAGAATTAGTGCTTTGTTTTAAAGCACAGTTATTTTCATTAACCTAAGTTATGAAGCTTCAAGGCATTTATCTGCCTCTAGAGAACAGGCCTGTGTTTTAACATATTACTTGTTCTAATCCTTGATAAATACCTATAACCCAGTTCATGTGAGCATTCTCCCCTTCTGTTATCATTTAATTTAGAAGCACTGGTGAGATCATAAATTTAAGGCAAACACTGAACAGGCACCAAATTAAGACACAACACAATTAAATCAAATCAGAAGAATTTCAATATAGTAACATGTCTGAAAATGTCAAGACTACAATTACATCGTTGTGAAATCAAAGTTAGTTGTAACACCAATGTGTGTCTTTTTGAACCTTAAAGATTTAAGTTTCCTTTCATAACCTGGTGGTGCCAAACTGTTTAGGAACTCCCAAAAAATTCTCAGGGCTTTATCCAAGTTACCCCCTTTTGATTATGGGGTCATTGCTTCTAAACATTCTTACAAGGTAACATAAATTTACCCAGTTACTTGCAGCACTATAAGTAGCACACACCAAAATTCCTCACTTGGGTAACTCTGTAGATGCTCAGCAAAAGAAAACATTTCAACTTTGGCTTATTATCTACTATTTACCAACAATTTCTGTTGCATATATGCCTTCTCACAACTGTCTTTTCCTACCCTTGGATTTTTCTTCTCCTCACATGTCACTGATTTTAGATTTTTAGAGATAATAAGGAAAATTTACAAACAAAATGTGTGCTCCTTTTTGTGTGCGGTTCAGACTTGACTGCAACCCCCTGAGCAAGTGTCTCCATAGAGAGCACTCTTTCCTTAGGAAATGTTAACTCAGCAGATGCAACATTCCTCAGAAATATTTTACCAAAGGTTTTTTACCAAAACCTTTTGACAGAAACTGCGAAGAAGAGCATATGTCAGTTCCAGCTCTTTAATTCCTTGGACAGTTACCCCTTTCATCCCTCTAGCTATTCCCTAGAAAAACAGGCAGAGGTAGACATTCAAAAAGCTGCTTCCCAATCAAAGTTGTTTGAAATGTTGGGTTCCCATGCTCACATCTCCTGGATTTCCAATGATATTTCTTTCAGACATCAGGCAACTGAAGCACTGTTGAGAAGGAATGTCCCCAAAAAGAAATTATTCTTCAACATACATCTTTTCCTGCTCTCTGTCTAAAGCAGGATGAATATTTTCTTTTCCTAGTTCACCCTGTAGCCTAGAAAGTCCCACAGAAACAAAATGCTGCTTTCACTGAGCAGGAGCAGGGAAAACAAGGTTAAAACTAAAGCACAGGATCACATCACTTTTTATAGCACAAAAGCAGCACAAATGGTCCCAGAGTCACTCACCAAACCAGCAGTAAGTGAAGGAGCAGACTGTCCTAGAGACTGATTTCTCATGCGGACCAGGTTGGAGGTGTCTCCAGGAGGCTGCCACATCGTCTGGCCCACTCCACTGTGGACACTATTTGATAAGGGAAGTAGCTGTTTTCCTTTAAAAATAAAATCAAAATACCATCAGCTTGTTTTTAAACAAGTCTGCAAGTTCAAAGAACAAAGCTGAGAACAAATACAGCATGTGAAGAAGAAGCATTTAATAAAGAAAGTAAATTCAAGATTTTGGTGGGTCAAAACTTGTAAGAGCACCTTACCAGTAAATCCATTATGTTTGATAAGTAATGACTTCCAAAAAATCAACTTTATATTATGAGATAATGGGGAAATCCATATAACTTGTAAAATCAGACTCCTATCACTTTACAAATTTCCATACTCCACTCACCTTAAAAAGGAAACAATATTTGCTGCCCTGAAAGAAGGCAAAATCTCTTTAGTATAATTTCTTTAATTCTTTTAAAAATGCATTCCTAATTGTAAAATATTGTGTCCTTTAAATAGGTTTGTCATCTAGACATTCCCACTTTCTCCCACAACTGGAACACTGAGCACTGCATTTCATTATTTCGTATCACTCACTATTTCATAAAATAGTGTATGTTTAAATACTGTCTTCCTTTGAACCATGGATGGATATTTTTTGCTCAATACCTATTTTCTAGTCAATTCAACACTTGTTTTTGAAAAATGTCAAGCAATAAATTTCCACAATGAGAAAGAACCAGAGTCAAAGTAGGTCATATTTTGACTCCACAGAGCTTGACAGCTTCCTTTTATGTACAATGTCATCCACAAAGAAAAAAAAGAGAAGAAAGATATTTCTGTGGTTAAAAACATGTAAGTGAAGAAGTCTGTAAATCTGGGTTCAGTTATTAGCTTCCAGATGACATACTCTGTACTTCAATTTCCCCACTGCAAAATGGAAGTGGATAATACCTCTTTTCCTTAAAATCAGGACTATGGGACTAAATAACACACCCTCTATCCTCAAGCATAGTAAAGATTCTTGCATTCAATGGATTACTACATGCTCAGGCATCACAGGGGACTCTTATTGCAATAACTAGCAGGAAGGTTACACCTTTAATCACATATATGATGCAGAAAAAGACTTCTCTCAGAGGCAGAAAGCTGTTTACAAATTCAACTGCACCTTGGAACTAGATGTGAATTATTACATTCATTCCATAACAGTGGCTGCAATATTTGGAAGACTGTCACATAATATGACCAGCCATGATGCTGGAGGGAGGGCAGGGAGTGGAAGTGGTGGGTTTTTTTTTCTTTTTTTTAACTTGTTAACATTAATTTTCTGTGATAGTTACAAGCAATGGGCCAAGTATACACCAACAAAGTGTATGAGAGATGAGCAAGCTCAACTTTGTCAAGCAGAGACACAACATATTGGCACCCTCTTCCTGCTCCCACTCAAGCTGCTAAAGCTGTGGACATGACTTTCATGGCTTGATCATTTTCAAGAGGATGTGAAAATACAACAACTCATCTTGACTGCAGAGACGTAAAACTACAGAAATGTACATTGTATTTATACAGCACTAACAAAGGTATCCTATAATAGCAAGTCAAATAATAGAACAATCTTGCACTCTAAAATACCTGTGCTTGAGGACAAGAATAATTTTAAGTCTCTATAAGACATAGTTATCAATATCTCCTTTTAATTCCACAAAATCTGAATCCAGGAGGGCAGAATTCCATCAAGAGTCAAGTCTCAGCCAACCAGTTTGCATGCACAGTCATCTACATTCTTCAAACTTATTTGATTCTGTGGAAAAAATTAGCTGGAATCATATTAAGGATGAAACTTTAAGCTAAAGCCTTTCCCTGTCATGGTTCAAGTTCTACACACATTCCAAACACCCACACTGAAAATACACATGTAAAGCTGTACATTTTCTCTATCCAGCTGAGTCAGACTGATCTTGTTTGGGCTCTTTACCCCTTCCTGAATCAGGTATGGTAGATTGAAAAGTAATTAAGATGAATCAACAGATTCTGGAGAATATAGAATTATTTGGTTTTAAATTACAATCTCCAAACAGAATTTTTTTTTAAAGAGAACAGACCAGTTTTCCTGCTTCCTCCTATTTACTTTGCTTTCTTCTACTCAAGGGGAAAAAAAAAAGCTACGGTACTTAGGCCATTGCAGTCATTCAGCTGTATACTTTCATAAAGTTCTGTGCTCCTCTAGTGATTAACCTACCTTGGAAAACAAACTTTAATGCATACAAAACATTATGAATGTTTCCATTTTGCAGAAACTACCCACTTGCTACAAATAAAACACTAAGCCAAGGCCAAACCAAAATAAAACATACAAACTTTACTGCTTATTTAATTCTTTTACACCTAACACCTCAAACATGAAAATATTTTTCTTCCTCTCATAAAAGGACAAGGGACCAGGACTGGATGTATTTTCACAACCATGTAAATCAAGCCCATGCTGATGCCAGAACAGGTGGTTTCACCTTCTTCCTCTTTCCCTCCCACCTGAGAATTTTCAATTCTTCCAGTTCTTGCACTAACATGCAAATAAGCAAACAGCCTAATAAGGGAGGAAGTGGGCTGCAATTTAACCCTACAGAACAACAGTGGCATTTGGAACATATCAGCTCTTTCATTCTAGACTGATCATGCAGCTCTCTGTGTTCAATTCCAGCACCACAGATTGTGATATCAGTTGTGAAACCATCCCCTAGCCCACTAACAAAGTCTTGGAAAAAAAGAAAATTACTGAACTTGGTCCATTTTTGGGTAATTACTTGCCTATGCTTGCTCCATGGTTCTACAGCTGACAAACTAAATTAAATTACAAGGCCGAACATTATGTTCACAAGAAAACAAATTTTACACAAACAGAAAAAAATGTCAAGTTAGTAAGCAAGATCGTTACTTTGAATCACAATTGCCTACAGTGCTTTTGTAGTTGAAAAGAAACTAAACAGTAATTCAAACATGATATAAAAAGTCAGTTTCCCAATAAGAAATAAAAAGGCAAAGTAGGCAAGCTTACATTCAATGCTAATGTGAAAAGGGGTAAGAATACACCAATGTGTCATCTAAAGTTTCACAACTCCTTTCTTTAACTTTTCATATTAAATCTTAGCTTTTAACTTTTCACTCTGGGCAATTTACAAAATTTCTCTGTAAAACCAAGCTTCTTCAGTCTTTTCTACTGACGTTTCTTTTCGCATCTTTCTCTTACATAAAATTTTGTATGCCCTGCCAACAAGAGGTCACCTTACCAGTGACTTACCAGGATCTTTTATTATGACAGTTGAGCTAAAAATGTTGCATCTTTAATACTGACCAAGTGTCATATTGTCTTTACAAAATGGCATACCTGACAAAGAACTTGCCAAGCTACCTCTTTGTAGCTTGCAGTCATCTTGACTTAGCTGCCGGTGGAGCTTGGTTTTCCCAGCAGATGAAAAGATGTCAGGATTGCTGAGCTTCCTGCAACGCAGCGGAGTGGACTCCGGTATCATCTCCTGGAGGGAGAAAAATATGCACAACTTTGTTAATGACAGCCAAGTATTCCCTGTCTGAAACACACAATGTCAAAAGCATAAAGGAGACTGTTTGAAAAAATGCAAAGAAACACGCCCCACCCAAAAAAAAGAAAAAAAAAAAAGAACCAAAACAACAGCATTTAACATTGTAAATCCCCCTCTTTGGTGCTCCATAGCCACACAGAAAGCACATCACAAGGTCCCTATCAATTTTGGTTCTTGAACACCACTGCTGCAAGAAATACTATCAATAACAGTCAGAAAAACATAATTTTGCTACAGCAGTTCTTTTACCTTACAGTATTTAGGAGCAAATGCTACTGAAAAAACCGGCTCAGCTTTGATTAAAGCTATTTCCTGCTAAAACAGAAGTACTTTCTCCAATCTTCTTCAATCTTAATTCCATCCAGCCTTTGAGTAATATACCTATAAAGAAACTGTTGCAATGTCTATTGCAATCCAAAGCTCCTATTACAAGTTATAGCTCTACGAAGACCATATGCATAACTAAATAATAACTAGGATAACGATCAGCCTTTGTGTCATTTCTTTGTTATTACTACAAACAAAATTAGACATGTATTTGTCACAAACACTCCCACACGTGAATTCCTTTCACAGCATACAGCAAAATTTCAGTCAAAATTGCGTAGGCAGAACAGTGCCAAGCACAACCACACTGCTTTCCTCATGCTTTTCATTGTTCTGGAGGTGTCAAACTCTCATTCCACACCCAATGAAGAACAACAAGCTTTTCTATCAGACATGGATTTGGAGAAGTGACGCTTTCCATTAAAGCCCATATAGATGAACAGTTCAAGTTTTCCCTTCTCTGCATTCCACTTCTTTTAATGAACTCCTCCATTTTATTTCAAATGCCTCTCATTAGCTATATAGCACTTCAAGCCATGCTTATCCTCATAAAAATCTCATCTGAGGCAGAAAATAAACTTTCCCTGCATGATACATGACCACATGATTTAACATAGTTTTAAATTATGTTTAAATCAAAAACTAGTTTACCAGTTATGGTTTTTAATTAAAATGTGCAGGTTCCAGTCAAAATCTATTTCTAAAGTCATTAATTCAAATCTCTTCAGTCCAGTGTTATGCCTCAAATTGTCAAATCCAGACCAGGACTTCACACTTTAAAACCTCAAGAGGAAGGGAGGGGGAGATAAATAAAGTTGTTTTTGTAAGAAAAAAAACAAAACTATTTGGGATTGAAATAGAGAATTGATTGAAACACAATATGAGAATAGAATTCTAATTTAGCTCTGAGTCACTCATTCTCAACCTTTCTTAGACCCGACGTCCTGCTAATCATTAAATCTTTAGGCACCTCATAATACTGAATTATTATTATTGTTGGAGGGACAATGCAAAAGCAATGCTTTGCTCCACATCAGCTTCAGTGGAGCACCTTTCCCAGGCCTCTCTGGATACAATTTCTTCTGGTCAGACTTTCAGCCACCAGTGTCTAAACCAGATCACCAGAGCCAGGGGGTGCCAGGCTCACCCACCCAGCTCACACAGCCGTGTTGGTGCAAGAGTGGGAAGGGGCTCAAAAACAACTGACCTGGGGGGGATAGAGACAACTGCTCAGCTGAAAAACTGTGTCACATTTTCATCTGTCTCTGACTGTCCCCACAAAGGTACTCAAGTCCTTCGTTTGCAGCAGCCTGCGCTTCTCCTTTTCTGTCATTTGGAGTGCTGAAAAGGCATCTACCTGTCTTTCTCTCTGTACTTGGGAGTGAGCTAAATAATATTAAATTGCAGCATGAGCTGTACCCCAGCACTCTGACAGCTGCAGAGGCCAAGGGCACAGTCTGCTGCTTCTCTTCAGGATGGCAGAACATGGTTATATTTGTGTGTAGGCTGCAAGCAGGCATACAGAAACATGCACACACTTTTAATGAGGCTTGTCCTATACCTATAATGTCTGAAATCTGGCACATGTTTACCATCTGTGACAGTCTGAAATTACCACACCTCAAAAACAAACCAAAAACTGGGCACTCCAAGTTACAAACAACTTACTTATGAACTTCATCCAGCCTACCTTCTCACACTCTTTATGCTTCAATCCCAAATATTCCCAGCATCCTTCAATACCCAGCTACTTCCCTGAAACTAGTCATGTGTTGAAAGGCCCTGTGCACATGAGCAGCAGTTAAAATTAAAATGTCAAACACTAGCTTGAAGTGTTCTAACTGGGACTTCTTTGTTCAAAGTTTTGGGGGTGTTGGTGTTTTGGAGGTTTCATTTGGTTTGTTGTTTTGGTTTTTCCCCTGCAGGTGCATATTCACCTCCGCTTCAACACACACACAAGCACAGCTCTCACCAATCGCTCTCAGCGAACTGCAACTAAATAACATTATTCACTTGGGACATCAGGTAAGGAAAGGCACTGAAGTCAGAAACAAAAGTACTCCTAAGTCATGTTACAAGCAACTTCTGTATTTTACATCTCTCTTTTTCCACACAATATACAGACAGTGCTTACCAGGCAAAGAATGTGCCTACTTCCCTACCCTTCCCCTTTTCCCTCTATGCACAGTCTCTATCAGCAAAAATAATTACAAATTCTTCATGTGTCATCTTGAGTTACAGTACACAAGTCTTGTAGGTCTGATAACATCTAAATCAAAAGTTCCCCAGCTGAAGGGCACACCTACTCCTACCACAGTATCTGATCAGCTACAACACCCTGCCTACACACACCTCTGAGGTCAGCCCAGTGGCATCAGCTACTTCTCAAAAAGCCATTCCATGTGACAGCTGTCCCCAGCTTCCACCAAAACTTCTACCACAGAGGTAAGAAAGGTATTGCAGAAAGGTAAAAACAGCTGTCCCCACACTCACCAAAGAATCCAGGCTGCCTTCTAGACAAGATGGATTTGGTACATATTACATATGAAAACCTCTCCATTAACCCATTTCTTGGTAAGTATATTAAACACTCAGGCAATATTCAGAAGACTAGGTAAGTGTTAAATGACTGAAAGAAAGGGCCTCCAATCACATTCCACAGGTTTATATGCTGTTTAAGTCACTTTTCAAATAGATATTTTAAAAGTTAAAAAAAAAAAGTACACTGTTCTGAGACAGCCTACTGTGTTTTAAAAAATGCTAAGGGCAACACAGCC
>VWYI01003936.1:5643-20997 GCA_013399455.1 Anthoscopus minutus
CCTGGAATTGAATTTCCTTTCCTTTCCTGGAATTTCCTTTCCTGGAATTTCCTTTTATAATTTTATTTTATAAGGTTAATTCCTCTTGGGATGCTTTCCCAGAGCAGCTGTGGCTGCCCCTGGATCCCTGGCAGTGCCCAAGGCCAGGCTGGAAGGGGCTTGGAGCAGCCTGGGACAGTGGGAGCTGCGCCTGCCCATGGAATGGGATGATCCTGAAGGTGCCTTCCATCCCAAAGCATTCCAGGACAGATTTTATGATTCTATAGCAAAATCCAGCAGTGGAGTTTCAGGACTTTTGGGGTTTTTCCCTTGCTCTGAGCTGTTGTGTCCCCTTGGAGTCACTTCCCAGTCTCTTTCCCCCTGTGGTGTCAGTGCAGGTGATAAAATCCATGGGAAAAGGGATCTTCTCCATGAATACTCGGTCATGTCTGGACCCCAAAAATTAATTAACAGCTCTGCTTGATGGAGCCAAAGGAATTTCCCTGCATTTCACGTGGGTTTAAAAGGGAAAAGGAAAAATCAGGACTCTGGAATTCAACAGAGCCGAAACACCCGGGCCCAATCCATGCTTTGCTGGGAAGAGTGACCATGGAATTTCTGGACTGGCCCAGATGATGCCACAGACAAATGTAAATAACCATCACCTCATTAAATCACAGAACCCCAAAAAGGTTTGGGTCGAAGGAACCCTAAAACCCATCCCATTCCACAGGCACGGACACCTCCCACCATCCCAGGCTGCTCCAAACCCCTCAACCCAACCTTGACCTCACTTCTGACTTCGGGTCGGCTTTTTCCTGCCTTTCCCTCAGACACTTTGTCCCGAAAGGAGTCGATTCCATGAGCTCCATGGGTGAATTCCGTGGATGGGATGGGGCAGCAGACACCCGTGGCTGGGTGGGAGCCCCGGTGTTTGTGTGCAGGGAGGGACACGGGGTCAGGGGAGCTTGCTGCCATCGCTAGAAGCGGCCAGAAATAAAAGCAGTGAACTCCGTGCTCCAGCCTCCAGCTGTGTAAACTCCGGCTGCAGCCTCGTGTGGCCAGTTACTCCTGGAACGGGAGAGAGGAATGGCTCGGCTCCGAGGGATTTGCCCATCAAACCGTTTCACGCTGCTGGGCAAACAACACTCTTTGAATGAAAAAGAAGGGGAAAAAAGAAAGAAAGAGGAGGAAAAAAAAAAGCAAAAATAAAAAAGCCATTTTCCAGTTCCAAACTCTAATAAATTGAAGCCCTGCACCTCTCATGGCCTTGGAACGATTGCGTGAATTTGTTTTATTTTTTTTTTTTTGCTGCATAATCATCAATAAATCAAGCATAGCCCATTAAACAATAGATGCCTCCGAGGCCTCTCTTCAAATGTGCTTTTGATAAGAGGCAGAGAATTTTTTTCTGGGCTTGTAACGTTTTTCTTTCCTCTGTTTGTTTTTTCTAAGGGTCAAATAATGCTGTTAAAAGAGCAGTTAATATATAGGTGTATTTTTCCATATTCCCGGCATGGTGTTTGACTTCGGGAGATTTATGGAATATCTTTTCCCAGTTCAACAATCGTGTGTTTTGTTGTACTAAAGAGGTATTTTAACAGGAGTGGGGATTCTTAATAAGTTCACTTCTGTCTCCTTTCCAAAGCAGGCCTTGGCCAAGACAGGCAACAGTGCAAATATAGGAATCTATGGGTATAAAAAGATAAATTATAGGAATTTTGTATATAAAAAAGATATATATATTTATATGGATTTTTATACATACAGCACTCTCATGTGGGGACCACTGGTTTATTTTCACATCACAAACTCCTAAAGTTTGGGATGCCCCGGCCAGGAGCCCCTGGCCACTGTTTGGATGAGGCAGGACACAAAGGATAGCGAAAGGAGGAAGGGTTAAGTGGCCTGGGCCACACTTTGGGATGGAGTTCCAATGGTTTGGGATGGAGCTTTGCCAAGAGGGGATGAGCAGACCTGATCCATCCAAACACCCTCCAGATGCCAAATGTCTCCTGCAGAGCTGCAGCTTCAGCCCAGAGAGGATCCCACAGACTCCTCCACCCCTCAAATCAGACCTTTCTTCCTGTCAGATTAAAATCCCAACCCTGGTTTGCTGCAGGAGCTGCTTGGCATCACTGTAAAATCCCAGAACAGTTTGGGATGGAAGGGACCTTCAAGGGTCATCCCATTCCATGGGCAGGGACACCTCCCACTATCCCAGGGTGCTCCAGACCTGGCCTTGGGCACTGCCAGGGATCCAGGGGCAGCCACAGCTGCTCTGGGAATCTGTGCCAGGGCCTGCCCACCCTCCCAGGGAAGAATTTCCTCTCGTGACCCATTTCCCAAAGTCTGGGCCTGCTGTCCCAGGGGAATCCCAGCAGGATTGTTCTTTCCTGGGGGAGTTTTCCCCTACAGAAGAGCCACTGGGTCACAACAAAGCAATACAAACCATCCCTTTCCACATGAGCTGCCAAGGCTGTGGGGATGGTGGGGCTTTCCCTGGAGCTGCAGCCTAAAAAGCAGTGGAATATGCCCCAAAAAATGGGAAAACTCCTAATCCCAGGCTGCAGAGCAGGGCACTGTTGTAGGTCATCACACAGAAGCTGGAGCTCTGTCCTATGAAGAAAATGAGGATTTTTCTCCATCCCAAGGGGATAAATAACATGGGCAAAGCATCCTGTAAGGAAACATCTTTCCCTTCGGGACCAGATTTAGGATATTCAGCGTTGCCTGGAAGAGCTGATAAACCCTTAGTCTAGAAATCATCCCTCAGCCCTTTTTCCATGTGCGTATCCCTCCTCAGGGCTGTCAGACAGGACACAAAGGTCGGCTTTCCTATTTTTAAAAGCTTTCTTTTGGATGATATTCATGAATTTTAGCTGTCGAGGGCAAGCCCTGGGGCCCGCAGCCAAAAGAAGCAGCTGCGGCGCTGTTTGCCTGGAACACAATCTGCTTCTGGAGAGAACTCCCAGGTGGTTCAAGAGCAAATGAGTGTCAGGAGATCACATCTTGTCCTTCCCTGGGGTTTTTATTTGTTTTCCTCTCCAAATCTTCCTCCCTCTGGGCTCCTCTTGCTCTTTGGATGATGCTGTGCCCTCGTGGCCTGCGAGCGCAGGGGCGGAGCTGGGCCGTGCCACAGAAGTTAAACCTGCAGATTTCTTTGTGGGTTTATAGGAAATGAATGTTCCAGCACCCGCAGCAGAGATCTTAAATTCCCCTTTTCTTTTTCTTCAGAGTTGAAAGGAAATTCCAGGTTTCTCCTGATGCAGAGCAGAAAAGGGGGAAGGATGTCCACGATAAAACATCCTCAGCTGTCAGCCACGAGAAGCTTCACTGCTCCTGCTGCCACTTCTTTCAGATCAAGGCATCATTTCAGGCCCCTAAATGTGAATGTCACTGAAAGCTGAGCCTTGAATCTGATTTTTAGGTAATTAATAGGGAAAATTCTCCTTCTGCAGATGCCAACAGCAGGAATGGGGCAGAGGGATTGTGATTTCAACTTGGAATCTTTTCTCCTGCCAAGTGCAGTGCAGAAAGCTCAGCCTGAGATCACCCTCCAGGTATTCTCTGAACCAAAATGTTCCTTCACAGACACTTTGATTTTAATTTGTTCCCCGTGAAAAAACAAGAGGAGGGAGTAGTGAGTGAGGTGGGACTGGAGAAAGACCATCAGCTTTCAGCAGGAATTCACTGCTGGAGATCCAGGAGCAAGGAGCAGTGAGGAAACACAGAGTAAAAATTCCTCAGATATAAATGGTGACAACTTGAGGTGCAGCAGTGCCTCTTGGTCTAATTAAAATTAATTTATTTCTACTTTTTTCCTGCCTGTTGCAACTCCTGTTATAAAGAGAGCTGAAACCATTGCTGGTTTTGAGGCACAAGTAGCAAAATAGCTAATTCAGATAACAACTTATTCTACAAATAAGATCCCATTAATCTGAGCAGGTACCCAAAGCCTCATCTCTTGTCTGTGGGGTTTTTCTCCCTAGATCTTGAAAATCTGTGACATCATTTCATTTTTCCAGAAAAAAAAAGGGAAGGAATAAGAAAGCAGGAGAGAAGAAAAAAAGAAGAAAAGGGAATGAAGCTTTCATCAGGTTCAGATCCAAGTCCTGTGTGGGTTCAGGTTTAGTTCAAAAGTGGATGTCTAGGTCTTGTTTTTCCTGACACACTTCCCTCATCCCGATCCAAACTGCTCTGAATTCGTCAGCGGGGAGCCCGAGGAAGAAATGCCTCTGTTTGAGTTGAATCAGAGCAGCAGCTCTGCTGCCTGCCAGAAGTGCTGACCTTTCCCAGTCTGAGGCAAATTGCCCAGAGTCTGTCCCATTTTCCAGAGAATTTCTGCCGGCGTTTCTGCTTTCAACCTTCTCCGTGAAAAATCAGCTTAGGTGAGTTCACAGGTGTTCCTTAACACCTCCCATCCCATCCTTTTCCCTGAACCAATTAACTCAGCCTGGGCTTAGCAGGAGGGGTGATCCTGGCAGCAATTAAAAAATATCAATTAAATCTATTTTTTTAAAAGTTTAACACCTGCAGAGCTTGCATGGAAACTGCTCCCCTTCCAGGAGGGATCTCCCATGGCTGCTGGATGGAATCTGGTGCGAGCCCGAGTGACCTGCTGCTTTCCTCTGGGAGTCTCCTGGGTATTTTATGGAGCATGGAGTCCATCAGTTGGGAATGACTTTATGGAACATCTCACTTCATTATTTTCTGGGAAACTGCAGCTTTGTGTCCTGATGCTGGAGCGTCAGGTGTGAGGGGAAAACCTGAGCAAACACGGCTTCCAGGCTCATTCCCGAATAAATGAGCTCTCTGTGGAGTGGATCACTTCTAATTACACCCCAAAATGTGCTTTGGGGGGGTCACGGATGGTCTGGATTCAATCCACCAGCAGGGGAATCTTTTATGGAGTCTTGGTTTTCCATGAATCCTCAGGCACTTCTCCCAGGAGGCTCCAAGGGGAATGGATTGGATGGCAAAGGAGAAGGAGAATGGGCCAGGGAAGGAACGGATGGGGAAGGGATGACTCAGGAGAAGGATCAAGAGTCAGGACTAATTTAATTTCTAACCCCAAACCATTCCAGGATAACAGGCACAGCAGCAAGCTGGGATTGCAGCCACGTGATTCCCGTTTCGTCCCTCCCCTGCTGCTCCATTGTGTGACCTTGGATAACTCCTGATTCCTGCCTCTTCTCACTCCCCTGTGTTTGCTCAGAATTCACACCACGGAAGTTTCCGTCCTTTTCCACCAATCTCATCCCCACAGGATTTATGTTTTCCACCCCAGAGTTTTTGGAAGCACTGCTTGGATGGCGGTTCTGGACGTGCCCCATGCTCAGACCATCCAAATTTAATTTTCTTCAGAGGTCCATAGGAAATGGGGGACCTTGGAAAACCCCACTTTTTACTCAAGCAGCTGAGCTGAATTCCTGACTTTTGCTTTTTCCTTGAAAAAAAGCTTGAAATAGGTAAAAGCACGTCAGGCACTTTGGAATTCCAATGCCTGGCTGGTTCTTCCCTTGAAAACTTCCACAGGTTCTGGAATATTCTCCTGGCTTCTTGTGTTGGGAAACTCCACCCAGCCACCCTGCCACCAAGTTCTCCGAGGTGAGCAGTGCTAGGACAATTCCTAAGGAATTCAGGAGAGTTCAGCCTCACAAAATCCAGGGAATGGATGAGAACTGGACATTTTATAGCCATTTAAACAATCCTGTTTAATTTGGGTTGGAGACATAAAGTTATGAGGGGACTTTTGTGACTCTTTCCAAGCCAAACCTTAAATTAAGAACTAAATAACAGCAATAAAAAGGTTTGTTAAGCTGCTCCTTTCTCTCCAAGTCTTAATAAATTTCTCAGTGGTTGCATTCCAAAATGCGAATTTTCGGGAACAACGTTTAGATATGAAAGTGGAATAATTTTATTTCTCACAATAAAAAAAAAAAAGAAAAATCTGTATATTTTATTGTATTATCAAATAAGTTAAAATGGTATAAAATATCACAGGTTGATCCAAGTCCAGTCCAGCCTGGCCTTGGACACTTCCAGGGATCCAGGGGCAGCCAAGCTCCCTTGGGAATTTCCATTCCAGGGCCTCCTCACCTTTACAGGGAAGAATTCCTTTCCAAAATCCCATCTAACCCATCTAAGTGGGAACAATTCCCCCTTGAACTTCCATGTTAAATCCAGAATTCTTAGTCCCAGTTCTTAGTTCTTGCCATCCATTTCTGTAGACAGAACAAAAAAAATATGGAAAATTAAAGAGAAGGAATTAGAACAATTTTTTTCTTTCATTTGAACTCAGTTCCTCTGCAAGAGAATGGGCAACCCAAGAAGTTGCACTTCCACTTTAAATCCAGAATTCTTAGTTCTAGCTCTTAATTCTCAGTTCCACTTCTTAGTTCTAGTCTTAGCTCTCACCATCCATTTTTACAGACAAAAAAAAACACGGGAAAAAAAAAAAGAGAAGGAATTCAAACAATCTTTTAGTTACATTTTTCTTCCCATTCGGGCCCAGATTCTGTGGAAGAAGACAGGGTGAACACAGCAAGTTGCACTTCCACTTTAAATCCAGAATTCCCAGTTGTGTTCATCCATTTTTTCCCCCACACACCCTCCCAAATTTTACCCCTAGTGCATTTACCCCTTTCTTTTTAATCCAGGATTCTTCCAGCTCTTCTCCCCAGCCCACACAACCATCACCAGCTGAAATCCAGTAGCACAAAAGCTGCTACCGTTCCCTGGATGGGCTGGAGCTGCAGATTTCCCCTGGCAAATCCTGAGACAATATTTGGAAGTTGTTGATTGGGAGCTGTTAAGTGCATTAATCACGGAACAAACACGCTCCCGGCCTGCCAGGCCTAATAAATCTTCCTAGAATTCCACCTCCCATCATAAACACGTTCACCAGCACTTAAGCAATCCCTGGAAGATGAGCATTAATTCCCTAATTTGCTGAATCAATCGATGGGACGCCAGGATGAGCAGGAGCTGAGCCCCCATCCCAAGGGGGAAGTGTGGGATAAACTCCTGCAGCCAAGGATCTGATGGAGCTGCCTCCCAAAAAGCCGTTTGCACGTTGTAATTAAAATTAGTCCTGAAGCTCTCCTGCACACAAGGTCAGAATTTTATTGTGCTAAGACCTGTGCTAAGTCCTAATTCCCAACAGGCCATCCCTGTCCTCAGAAACTCCTGGGAAATCCTGAACAACTCCTGAAAAACCCATTTCTGGGGCAGAGGCAGAACTGCCTCAATCAGGAATGAAAACCACCGCCAAGTATTAAATAATTTGCATAACGTTAATAAAAAACACAATGGATTTAAGGATTAAGAGAAGTTTTTAAAGTTTCTCTTCAGCTTTTTGAGCATTCAGCAGGTTCCAACCGCCTTGCGGAAACATCAGCCCCATGGAAAGATAGAAACCATAAGGAAGCTGCCAAATTCCTCAGATTTTCAGGTCAGAGTGGAATTAGATCATTTAACTGGAATTAGATCATTTAATTGGACTTTCTACTCCTCCCTCATTGCTTTATCTCACCCAAACACGTTTTGGAGCAAGCTTTTAGGGACAGGCACTGATTCTGCTCTCTCTACAACCCTAAAAGGAAAACGACGACTCCACACCAACGAGTCTTTGATTTCATTTGATCTCATTTGATCTCATTTTATATAAATGGGTCTGTCCATCCAACCTGCGGAGTCACAGAATCCCAGAATGGTTTGGGTTGGAAGGGACCTTCAGGGCCATCCCATGCCACCCCTGCCATGGGCAGGGACAGCTCCCACTGTCCCAGGCTGCTCCCAGCCCCATCCAGCCTGGCCTTGGGCACTGCCAGGGATCCAGGGGCAGCCACAGCTGCTCTGGGAATTCCATCCCAGGGCCTGCCCACCCTCCCAGCCAGGAATTCCTTCCCAATATCCCACCTAATCCTTCAGGCCAGTGAATCCAGATTCATCTCTTGACTAAAGACTGAGTTTTTTCCATCTCTCCCATGAAATGGGGCAAATGGGAGAGGTGGGGGGTGATTTCAGGGTGGGACTGTGAGGAAAGAAAGGAAGAGGGAAGTTCCCAACCTTGGGAAAAAGGAGAAGATGGATTCATTCCCTGGGACACGCTGAAGTACAAAGTCAGCAGGACTTCAAAGGAAATGAGCCCTAATTCAGGAGAAGGGAAAACAAGAAGCCAATCTTCTCAAATCCCTCTCTCGTCCTTTTTTTGTTTTTAAGTCCCTGCTGCTTTCTAAAATCCTGTTGTAATCAGAGAAATCATGGCAGCCAAATCCAGGAGGGATTATAAACAGCTATTAAAAAATTAAGTTAGATTACTTAATTAATTAGCATTTATTAGCATTAATTATTATTTGTTATTATTAATTATTAAATATTTATTCGTATATTTATTTATGAATACCATTTATATTAATAAAATAGTTATTTTAGTAGTGATTAATAATAATTAATTAGTATTAGACCCATTAGTTCTATTCAACCATTCCTTCTGGGATGAAAATCCCTGGGCTTTAGAAAGATGAGCAGGAGATTCACGTGGGGCTTCTTTTGACAAAGAAGGGAAACAAATGAGGGCAATTCCATCAGAAATCCAACAAGTTTTTCCCTGGAAGAGTCAAAGCAGCAAGACTGGAAGATGGATCAGGGAAATTAGGATGAGGAAACTCAAATATCAACTTTTGCTTAGTCCTGAAGCATGTGAGATGTGGGAATTTTGGAAGGCAGAAATCTGAGTGTGCTAAAAGAAGCTGGTGGGATAGAAATGTATAATAAAATTCATAGAAATAACACATTTTGGGTGAGAAAAACAGAAGAGCAAAGTTTGGGAAAGGCTCCCTGATGGTAACAGTGGGAGAAAGGATCCTTAATGGCTTCAAATGGATTTGGATAAATACAGAGAAGAATATAAAGATTAATTTGAAGAATCTTCAGGGAAGTCTCTGTGAAAAGTCAGGTCCATGGACAGAATTCCTGGGAATTTTCTTTCCTGTTTTGTCTATTGGTTGTTGCTGTTGTATTTCATCAGCTGTATCTAACAATTAATTACTTTGCATTTTGAAGTGGCTGCATGAAGGGGAGATGAGGATTCAGAATTAACATGGGGATTCTTGGATCACATTGCCCCCACTCATCCTGCTCTTCACCCTTATTACAACAGGATGTTCTTCCAGAAACTCATTCCTGCTATTAATTATTATTATTTACTATTGATTACTGTTATTTATAACATTAAAAGAAGCTTTCTTTAATTTACAGATGACTTTAGACTGATCTGTTTATAATTATTTCCCCTTCCGTGTTTTAATTGTCTCATGAACAAACCCCAAACTGCTCTCAGTCGATTACAAGACAAAAATTCCTGGATCATTCCCGACACTCTCCATTTCCAGGGAGTCCAATTAGTCCTTGCTGAGCTCTGCTGCCAGTAGGAATTCACTTTTCCTTCCAGGAGGCCCTTGGGCTCCCAGCACATCCCAACAGGAAGGTTTTTCCCTTATTTAAAGAGAAAGGATTTGAGGGTTTGTATTTCTGGGCTCAAACTGGGAATTTGTGTAGTGGATCTGCACAAGAAAGGGAGATCCAAAAGTTGCCTTTTCCCACAGGAAAAGTTTCCCAGCATTAGATAAAAATGGAATAATGATCCCACTGTTCAGGCACACCTTGGAAATGGAATGAATGGAGCTGACAGGAATGATTTGGGAGTCTAGAAATAATTTGTCATCGAGGGATTAAAAATGCAAAAGGCTTGGATTACAAGCACCGGCAGCAAATCCCTTTCCCATCGTGTGCTGCTGCCGAGGCCAGGCTGTGTTTCCCCTCTGTGAGCAGCCCAGAATTCCTGCCTGGATGCGTCCTGGACTTCTCCCTGCATCCCAAACAATCGCTGTCACGCTCTCTGAACCCACGGAGCAAGGTTGCTGCTGGAGATTAGCTGTGTTTAACATTCCCTCCCTTCCCCACCCAAAAATCTGACGTCGTTTCCCCGGTGCAGGAAAGGAGAGGTCGGAGCACAATGATCCGGCTGGGATGGGAGAGGGAGCTGGATCCTCGTATCCAGGGGCAAAATCCTGGCACTCACAGGTCAGGTATCTGATTTTGGAACCAGCAGGCAGGGGCTGGGCATTTGCAATAATCCGACTCGTGAGAGGCTGGATATTCCTGCAAAAAAGGGTTTTGCCGGATATCCATGACCTCATCCCTTATCCTGAAACTCCCGGCTCTTTGTAATCTCTGAATGTCAAAGGGAAACGGGGAAAGACCGAGCTGCTCTTCCTCAGGCCACAGTGAAAGTGCTGACTGCCCGGTTTGTTGTGTCCTGGGATATTTCCTGGAAGAAGGAATCTCGTGCTTTATAAATCCGTGGCTCTGATCCATCTCTCCGAGCTTTCGAGTAGCTCTGGAATGGCACAGCCCATCCACGGCTTTCCGTGCTGGGATTCTCCACGTGGAGCTGCCAGGATAAAAAAAAAATCACCGGAGAGGGTTTGGCTGAAGTCTGAGCACCTTGCAGTGAGGTGACATTGATTACCAGAAATGGGAATTAATTAGTGCTGATTGGGTTTGTGGGTGTTTTTTTCACGGGATTAAAAAAATCCGTATCCAAGGATTCCGTTCGGAGTGGGAACAAGGGAGTGCTTAAAGCTGTAATGAAAATGCTCCCCTCTTTACATCCTAGACAGGAAAACCATCTGAGAAGCGCACCCTCCATCCCAGAGCTCCTCCACACGCAGCCCCTGTGGGAATATCGGGCTCTCAGGAGATCCCAGAGGGATCCTTCTGCTGCTGGAAGAGTGGGAAACATTCAAAGGAATTTCCTGGAAAGGATGTGGGGCTCCCAGCAGTTGAGAGAGGAACTGGGATAAACATCTGTGGGAATTAACACGGCCAAACCGGAGTCTGATTTCCAGAGGAGCCCTCTGGGCTTAGAGGGAATCAGTCACAGGACTAAGGGGAGTCTTTGTGCCCCAGGTTTTAAGGAGAGAATTCCTGACCAATTAATGATCAAATCATGTCCTGTCCTGGCATCGTGATCTCAGCTGGGCTGGAAACACCTGGAGATCATGGAAAGGCCAAGGACGTGCCCAGCCTGGTTTTTATTCACCTGAACCAGGTTACAGTGGGTCCCAAAGGATGAAAAGAGATTAAAAATTCCCAGAATATCCTGATTTGTGATCAGAATGGTGTTCACAGCAGGGCACCTTAGCCAAGACTGTTTGAGCCACTTCTTTCCTGCTTTTTATTCCATGAATGCTGTTCAAACCTCCCTTTCAGCAACTTCCACCATCCCTTTTCCTTGTCAGAGTGAAATCCCGATGCTGCCTCTCATCTCTCCCCTTCAGCTTTGCAAGGATTTGGGAGAAATATCAATTTTCCATGCTGTTGCTTCCATGACATTGTGGGAATTGTTTCCAATAATTTGTTTAGTTGTTTAGTTATTTAAGGAAATTACAAGGAGCTCCACAAAGGATCTCCAATTTTTTTTTAAATTATTTCAGTGATGATGTTTGTGGTGTCCCAGATTTAATCACGAAGCAAACCTGGACACCCTCAGCTTCTGATCTGCATCTTCCATCCCGACTCTTTTTATCCAAGATATTTTTTTTTGGGAGACAACTCAGTCCTCACCATCAGCTACACAATGTTTCCCACACTTATCTTCTCCGAAAAGCCTCTGTGGAACTTGGGAAAAAATTCCACCCAAACGACTTGCTGATAGAATATTAGGATTCCTGTCAAAGGAATTTTGTCCTCCTTCCAGAAGTGTTTGCTTTCCATGGCAAAATTTGATATTTGCAGGACAAGGAAATTCCTGAAGGTCACAAATATTCCCAAGGACAAATCACAGCAGGACTTTGTGGGAACTATGGGTTTTGGGATCTCTGTTCTTTGGCCTGGATCCTGTTTTTTGGTTGGACTACATTTCCCATGATTCTGCAATTCCAAGACATATCATGATCTTTGCAGGGAGGGGAAACTGTGAGGTTTTTGCTGAAGTGAGCAGGAGCAGAAAGTATTGGAATTATATTCCAATGAGAAACTGCCACACGTTTTCCAAACCTGGCTTTTCAGGCTTTAGCCAAAAGCGTTTGTTCATTCAGAAGAGGGAATTTTTACCAAAAATCAGTGTTTTCTATGGAAAAATCAACACTACATCCTAACCTGGCTGGTTTTGAGCTCAGAATGAATCCCAGAGGAGCCATTCCCAAAGGATTTCAACTGGTGTCAATTAGGAACACTTGTTAGGAGGGGATGTTGGCTTAAAGGATTTGAAGATTAAGTCAGAGATTTTAAAGCCCTGTGTGTTCTCTGGACTAAAAGTAATTAATATTTCCTCCTTAAATCCTAGCTCAGGAAAAAAAAATGTGGAAGAATCCTACAATTAAGAACTGTTCTTCTTAAAAGGATCTATCCAATTATCCCATTGTTTCCGCATTCCCATTTTCCTGTGGGCTTTAATTAATCTGATTTTTGATGAGACCAGCTTTAATTGATGTGATTTTTGTTGTGGCCAACTTTAACTGATCTGATTTTTCGGCGCTTTCCAGTTACCATCAATGTCATGCATCGCATTTCCATGCAAATTCAAAGGGAGCCAGGGATGACCAGATCCAATGGAGGTGCTGGAAGAGGAGGATGAATCCAACAGAAGGCTGCCCTAACTTTTTACAGACATCCCTGTCCCTCCGTGCAGCTGGAAAGATGGAAAATGTTCCTGCAGGGGGAAGAATTGCCAGTGGTGGAAAATGTGATTTTGGCAACTCCAGAGAATTTGTGCCATGTCCATGGACAAGTGTGGGAGCAGCTTCTTCCTCGTCCTGGAGCTGGGAGTGAAAACCTCCAGACCCTGAAGGAAACGTGTTTGTGGGAAGGAGCTGTGGCTTCCCAGCCCCTGGAATTGTTCCAGGGAATAGGGTTGGGTTGGACGGGTTTGGAGCTCCCTGGGAGAGCGGAAGCTGTCCCTGCCCATCAGGGGTGACACTGGATGATCCTTGAGGTCCCTTCCAACCCAAACCGTCCCAGCAGAGCTGCAGGAATGGTTCCAAGAGGCCAAATTCATCCCCCGGGACACAATTCCACACAATTCTACACAATTCCACACAATTCCACACAGACTCTGTTTCCCTTGCAGTGGAATAAATCTGTAGCCACGCCCTTTTCCAGGCTTCCTAATCAGGCTTAGGGAAACAATCCACGTTTTTCTTGGAGCCATTTTGGATCAGATACGAGGGTGAGAACAGGCATGATGATCTAATTGCCCCCCAGATCAAAATAATAATAATAATAATAATAATAGTGATGAGAATAATTAATGATTATTTCCCATTTTGGGGAATTGGTTGATCTGGAGAGGAACATGCTTTCCATCAAATAAAAATGGGATTTCAGCTGAGAAAGAATTCAAGTGAAATCAGGAGTTCTCATCTCCGAGGTCACTTGTTCCTGGCAGTGGTGGCCACGTGTCAGGATAAAGCTGGGTTTAGAATTTAAAGGATTTGGAGAAGCCACACTTAGAGCTGCCTGCTGAAACTGCAGTGCTTGGAAAAATCACGGTTTTCCATTGGTTTCCAGGTGATTTTCCCCATCTGGAGACAAGGAGCTTTTACAGAACAAAGGTAAAAAGACAAAATCTGGAAGTTTGCTCAAACTTCTCACCAAATCCTTGGATTTGAGATGAAATTCCTGTCAGCCTCCACACTGATTCTTGTTACCTCCTCACAGACAGAGCCATGACCTGCGCAGGGTGTTACCAGTGCTATCATAATTCAGTTCATTTTTAATTAAACAATTTAATTTAAATCAATAAATTATTTAATCGCTTAGAACATGGAGTGAAAATTAAGTGGAGAATGGACACAATTTTCTTTGATTGTGGTCAGGTTCCCTGAGCAGTGAGCTCCAGTATCTTCCAGGAGCTTGAACTAACTGGGAATTGCTTTCCAGCATGGAAAGGCTTCTTCCTAAGGGTTGTTAGAAATCCATGGCTGTTTCCAGTGGGAATGGAAGCTGCAGCTATCTGCCGTGTGTTTTTTGTTTGTTTGGGGGATTTTTTGGCATTTTTGGGGGATAAAACCCTAGGCCTGGTGAAAGAACCTTAAAAGGATTTAGACTTAAAGCCTCAGTGAAAACATGCAGCGGTTTAGGACAGGTTTAATTGACAATTAAATTGATTTATGCTGCGGAGCATCACCAACCTGGGGTATAAATAACAGTGAAATGTCCTTCCAATGGCTTGGAGCTGCCAACCTCCTCCCCAGAGTAGGAGACTCACCCAGTTTATTCCAGATTTGTTCCCTCGTTCCTGCAAGATGAGTGGGGACATCCCAGCTCCAGGGGGAGCACCATGGAATTCTGCTGAAAAGGCTTTTCCCAGCAGAGCAGCCTGGGATACTGGGAGGTGTCCCATGGCAAGGGTGGAGCCAGGTGCTCTTCAAGGATCTTCCAACCCAAACCATCCCAAGGTTTTGTGATCCTATGAGGAAAAGGAGAAGTTGGCACCTGTAACCTCCCACCTTGACTGTTTTTGACACCTGACCCCCATCTCCAAGGGGATCCTTTATCCATGATTTTGTATCCATGGCCCAGCTGTCCTGGTCAACGTCATCACCTTTTCCTACAGAAAAAAAAAAAAAAAAAGAAAATTTTGCATTTTACAGGCACTTTTTAGCCTCTGCTTGCTAGAAAAACCCCTCTGACCACCAAGTCACATTTCCAGTATTTACTGTAAATTATATTTCCTTCAAGTTTCAGTTACCAGCACACATCCAGAGCTTCATATCATTCCCATTTCCACTTCCAGCTGGCTGAGGATGTTGGCAGGGAGGTTATCAAGCCAGATGCAATTGATTTTTATTGCTTCCCCGTTTATCCAAACATTTTTCTAACCTGCGGAGCTCTCTGGGATCGAGCGAGCGTCGCAGACGATTTTTCTTCTGCCAAGTGCTGAGCTAAAAATGTCTTTGCTAAATCTAGGAAATGTCCTCAGGGGCTTGACTTTGATATGGAGTAGGATATCGAGGGCTTTTGATTAAAAATGTGGGGGGAAAAAAAAATTATTTTGGGAAGAATCCACCAGCTGATAGCAAATTCAGGCTCTGGTTACAGTAGTTTCGCTCCATAAAATACGACCCTATGGCTTTACAGTGCATTTCTCTGCAATGATTGGAATCAGATTGGGGTTGGTTTTTTTTCCCCCCCTGAAATTCGTAGTTGGAGAGATTCCAGACATCGATTTTTCCATACTGAACCAGCTGTGGAGCTCCTTGGAAAACTGATGGAGCAGTTGGATGTTGAGGCTTTAAACTCCATGCCTTGAGTCGTGTTTGATCTGTGGCAGCTTTTTCTAACTCAAAATTTTCATTTTTTTTT
>VWYI01003941.1:0-32488 GCA_013399455.1 Anthoscopus minutus
GCATATATGTATTTATAATATACATATTATTGTAATATATATGCATAAAATGTACATGCAATATATAAAACAAATATTATTTACATATAGTTATATGTAATTTATAATAATATATAATGATGTATTATTTTACTATGCAGAATTATGTTACAAAATAATTTTTTTAACAAAATAAATATATCATGGGATCTTAAAATTATATTTGAAGAGCTTCTATCTTGATTATGATAACAGAAGCATATCATGGAATGCAAGTTCCACAAAACTGGATGAGAGTAAAACATTGCACTAGACAAAAATTTCCAGTGGACCTGGAAATATTCTAGGAAAAACAAACAACTGAACTTCTTGAGGATACCGAAGTAAGATTAGCAATCCCTGTTGGGCTTACTTAGTTTTAATTTCCACAGAAATGCCACAAGCTGCATTTTGGAACATAAGTGCTCTTCCCTGAATTAACTGGTTTCTTTGCTCTTCATTTATTTTGGATTAGACTAGTTCAGTGTATGGTTCTTGATAAATTAGAGGTCTGGGCAATCACCAACCATATGAATTTCCTAACCAAGAGGGTGGCTGAGCACTGGAAGAGGCTCCCCAGGGAATTGGTGGCAGCACCAAGCCTGACAGAGTTCAAGAAACATTTGGAAAATGCTCTCAGACACGTGGTGTGACTTTGGGGCTTTTCTGTGCAGAGCCAGGAGCTGGACTCAATGATTTTTTGGGTCCCTTCCAACTCAGGATATTCTGTGATTCTATAATTATGTAATTCCTCTAAAGCTTAATTTTCACTTCAAAGAAGAACAGCTGAAAGAGTCCCCTGTTACAAATATCAGAGCTAATAAAACTGCCTGCCTTATAAATGAATTGTCAGTTTCAAAAAGAGCTTTAATATGTGTGCATTTTTACAGGAACTGACTCTTACCTTAAACTCACTTCAGTTTCTGATGGAGTCATAAAAAGGAATTTAAATGAAACATGATTGTGGACACTATGATAAATATTTATGTTTTAAATGTATGGGTTTGGTTGATTTGCTTTATTTGAGTTGGGGATTTTAATGTTCAAATTGGATAATAATATCACTGCTGTTTTTTTTCTTTTTGATATGTTATTGGACACTAGATTTACTAGTGTCCTGTTACTCTTGATCCATAACAGTAAACCTGAACATGACAGCAAAAACCTAAAAGCCTAAGGCATCATAAAGAGCAACCAGAGGAAAAAACTGGTTCATATTTCAAGGAACTGTAATTGCCACGAACAGCTGGAAACCAGGAGATATACGTATTTCCAAAAATTAATTTAAAAATACATAAATTCAAAAATTTCCTTATATTTGAGGCCGTAAGTAATTAATGATCTTAAAAAGGATAAATTAAGCAAGTTCTCTATGGATACTTACATGAATAGTTTTGAAAATCCTTTTTAGTCCATGGGTTTTAATTAGGGCTGAAGTTAAGAGAGTGCATGAAAACCTTTTGCACTAGTATTCTGTTAGATAGATAGTTTGCTCCAGTTGCTATTTGTTCAAATATTTTAAATCTGAATCCCAGAGAAGATGATTCTCACTTTAGAGTGTTTTGTGTTTTTTTTAGTTCATTGCCACTGCTTTCGCACTATGAGAGTACTTTCTTTTGTCAGGGCTATAAGCGCAGAACTATAGTGAAAATGCAAAAAAGGGGTTGGTGCAGCAGGGATAGTGAAGTAAATTTGGTGATTTTAGTATAGTCTTTGTAATTGCACACTTATGCTGATTGATACAATGGTCTGTGCAAATTTTATCCCTGTGTACAAGGTCACCCATTTGCATTGCAATTAGGACAAACAAAGAGCTGACCAGAGCTCATGAGATAGCCATTGCTCACTGACTGTGTCCCTGAAAGAAAACTTTTCCAGTCAGAGCAGACTACTCAAGTAATTTTCTGTCTGTATGTAGTGGTACATCCTGCCCCTCCTCAGGCCTGCTCTGTGATCTCTTGTATCCTGATAAGCCTTAACCAAAACAGAGCAGTGAAGAACCCCTTCAGAAAAGGAGGAACCAAATAAGAGGTTTGTCTCAAAGAGTGATCTCTGCAATGTAACACACTGCAGGTGCAACCACACAGCTCATATACTGAGCAGGTGTCATCCCTACTGAGAAGGACACAGAGAAAGAAAAGAAAACCTAATAAAGCTTAATACAATCAGAAATTAAAACTGAAAGTATTTATGAACTAAGTTGTAGACAAAATTCCATATACATGAAAGACTCTACTTTAACTGACCCTTGCTAGATGCAATTGTTCATAAAAATAGATAGTGTGTTCATAAAAATAATAATAATGTGTAACAGCTTTAACTCCTGACCACATCAAGGGTCACAGGATGGTCTCAGTTCATGAACTCTTTGGGGGCCCATTTTATCCAAGGTATTAGAAATTCCTGTGGAGAGAAACATGGATTGCTATTCCTAACCTATGGTGCTATTTGCAAACTAAATACCCTAAAAAAGAAAAGTTTCTATATTCCTCACCATTTTCTTTCTGCTTCTTGCTGACCCTGAGTTTTCATGCTTGGTAAGTGAAAACTATGTTACTAGCGTTCTTTTGTATTTTTTTTCTTTCTTTTTTTTTCTTTTTCTCTTTTTTCTTTTCTTTTTTCTTTTCTTTTTTCTTTTTTTCTTTTTTCTTTTTTCTTTTTTTTCTTTTTTTTTCCCACTAGCCAATTCATTTATGACTCAGTTCACTGGACCATCATAGAAGTATACAGAAGTGCAATGTAAAAAAAATTGATTAGCACCAGCCTTCTTGCCAGCTGTAGCAAGCAGCTGATTAATATCTGCAGCTGTTGTGTACCATAGTTTTGTCAGTGCAAACCTATATGGACCATAATCGAAAATGTTTCTCCCATGCTTCAGATTACTGAAATAAATAAAATGAAAAGTGAAAAATAGTAAACATATCACTATTTTAAAAGTAATACCAGCTTCTTTATTAGCGACCTGGTTGCTTACAGAAGTGACAGATACTCATTTGAAAAAAAAATCAACTCAAAGATTATTTTCATAGCATGAATGAATATGCAAAAGTGCAATCAGAACACTGCTTGTTTGCCTCTAAATATAATAATACTTCCCACAGAGGTGGGAATACAATCTTAGAAAATATTGTTGAGGTTTGATTTTTTGCAAATAAAACACAAATGGCTTCTCAGTATAGTTCCAAGTGAAGGGCCAATTAGCTGTATTTTAGAGATTCTTTCAAGTTATTTTAATTTTTGCTAACTTTGTTAAATGCTCCTTCTGCAAAACAGCCTGATTGCACTTCCAACTAAGGTTGATAGAGATGTTTCCTTCAAGATGTTTTTGACAGACATTTTTAAAGCAGAAATCTTCCATATTGATAAATATTTCTTGCTGATTTATGACTGTAACTAATCACAGATTAATAGGACGATTAGCCACTTAGAGGTGAGCACAAGTGTTACTGGTGAGAATTTTCATTTGGAATCATGTACAGTAGCCAAAGAAGTATCCATTTCAAAACTAAAAATCCATAACGTGGATAACTGCTCTAATAACCCTTAGGATTCCTGCATACCAACAAAAGCTTTACTACCTGCAGCCTGTGGATCTCTCTGGTTTTCAGTGCCTGGTAGAGCTCATTCCTTTCCTTCTCCTCTCACAGAGGAGATGTATAATGATACCACATTAATTATATATCCTACGGTAGGAGTGTACTTTCTTCCTCACTTGGGCAGTGTCCAGCAAGAGAGGAACTTTTTTGCTCTAAGTCAAGGAAAATCCCAAACTTTCTCTTTTTTGTCGTTCAACACAAGGAAAAGTAAGAAAGATAAATTGAAATATTCATGCTTCAAATAACTATCACAGGGGTTGGGAAAGGACTAGGAATAATTTAAGGAGACTGCTTGAAACATTGCTCTTTTAAGTACATAGTTCCTCGTATTTCCAGAAAGACCCCTGTGCAAACCAAAACTCAACTTCAGGCTATTCCCTTGTGTCCTATCACTGGTCACCAGAGAGCAGAGATCAGTGCCTATCCTTTCTCTTCCCCCTCACAAGAAAATTGTAGCTGCAATGGGGTCTCCCCTCAGTCTCCTCCAGGCTGAACAGACCGGGTGACCTCTGCCACTCCTGACATGGCTTCCCCTCAATGCCCTTCACCATCTTTGCAGCCCTCTCTGGGACACTCTCCAATAGACTGGTATTTTTTTGATATTGTGGTGCCAAAAACTACACACAGTACTCGAGGTGAGTCTGCACAAGTGTGGAGTAGAGCAGGACAGTCACCACAGCCAACAATGGCACCAGGACAAGGCCCTTGCTGCCGGGGCACACTGCTGAGTCGTATTCAACATTCCCTGGTCTGTAAATACGGTCAGGATAAACCTGCCTCAGGTGAAAAATCTGCCACTTGTCTCTGGTACTTTCCAAGCCCTCTAATTTTCTTTATATTAGGCTTAGACATTCTGACAGGCTAGATCATGGATTGATTAGGTCTTTGCTCTAATGTGGTAGTGTTATTCTTATGATCTGTGACAAGATAATCAAGATTCCAGCCAGGCTTGTTCAAAATGTCTTTCTTCAGTTTCTCAGGAAGTGTTTTTATAGACTTCAATTCTAGCACATAAAATTCCTTTTTCTTTTGTGATGTTTTCTTCCACTTTAATTGATTTTTTTTAATCTAGCTTTTTTCTCAGTTAATCCAATACAACTAAATTATTGATGAGTTTATCTTTCTGATTCATCCTCTGAAACAGAGCCAGAGAACAGTAGTGTCCAGGTGAATTCACTATGGTCAGCTTAATTTTGAAAGGTTGTAGAGCTCTCCTTCAACTCTGTTTTAAGAATTGAGACAAAACACCGATTCACACTAAATGACTGTTGAACACACAGAAAAGTCCTGTACCAGGAATACAAAAAAGGAAAAAATGGAAAGTATTGACAAGTTGCACAGCCAGAGCTCAACTGAAAAGTTATTCTCAGACATCTGAAATTCCTACATGTTTTATTAAATTATTGCTTCACTTATAGTGTTGCAACACAGAGTCCCACACCTAAGATACTTTGCCTGCAGTAGTAATGTTGTTTGTTTTTTAATTGACTTTTTTTCTCAAGGACATTCCTCTTTTGATAACTGGGCTGGCTCAGGATTTCTGCAGACATCTTGTACAGTACATTTGCCATTATGACTGTGAACATCTAAGTAATGGCCACATATTAATTTTATTTAGATGGTACCATTTTCTATATATATGTTATTTTTAGAAAGATTAGAAATGGTTCACTGAAAACAGAGGCAGAACTTCTATCCAAGTAAGTTAGTTGGTGGATGGTGTGAAGGATGATAAATCATCAAGGATCTTCCATCCTGGACTTTTCAGTCTGTGTTCATGGCAGCAGAACAGAGTAAGTCTTTACAAGAATCTCATCTACTCAGGGCTACCTCTAAGTGGAAAAATATTTGTTATCTTGAAATAGAGCATGTTTTACTTTCAAAAGAGAATCTTTTGTAGCAGTAAGAAAAGTACATAAATGCACAAAGACATTAAGACACACTCTAAAAATTCACCTTTTCAAGAGCAAGAGGAAGGAGCGAGCCCAGAGATAAACTTCTATGAAACAGAAGAATGCTTCATTTAAGAACCAAAGCTGAGCCAATGCCATGCAAGGAGCCTGTTACCGCCCTTCCAAATGGTTTGTGCACCAGGAAGCATCCTTGATTTCATAAAATACTCTGAGCTGGAAGGGACCCACAAAGATCATTGAGTACCACTCAAATTGAGTGGCCCTTACAAGGATCTAACTCACAGCTTTGGTGTTGTTAGCACCATACTGTAAAAAACTGAGCTAATCTCAGGGTATGTAGTCCTTCCTTATGCATTATTTAACATCTATCAAGTCATTGTGGACATCATACTGCCTTTGTCATCACAGTTGTTCCTGTGTGTATGCAACTTTCTTCAGAGGTGAAGATACAATACCAGCTATAGATCAATGCCCAGTCTCAGAAAAAAACAAGCCACAAGCAAACCAATTGGTTGAAATTAATTTAGAAATTCATTGGCACCTTCTAAGTCGTTACAGCTGCATAATAAGTCAGTGCAGTTGAGTCCATTGTGGCCTGTGATGGCCCATCAGCAGAGATGGAACCTTCAGGCTGGTGTGAGTGTACTTCCCCAGCTGAGTTCACTTGTGTAAGGACAAGGAAGCAGTTCCTGCAGCTTGCAGGGTTTGCCTCTATGTGCATTATCATTTTGTGTATTTGAATTTACTTAGGTGTAGCGGTGTGTTGCGCAATGTCCACGTGTTTCGGATCTCCCCAAGCCTCGCGGGGTTTCTAGCTAACCCTAGAGAATTCCGGTGAGGGCAGCTAGGGATAGTGTTACACGAGTGTCAATCTGGCTTTTCCCACACCCCCTCTCCTTCGATTGGTAAACTAACTATTCCCTTCCCCTTGCTCCGCCCTGAGGGATAAAAGAGAGATGGTGGGCAGAGGGACGGAGAGTTCACCCTAGGGTTTCGAGAAGTGAACATCGATGTTGGTAATGGAACTCAATAAAATCGGAACGGGAAACCTAGGTGGAACTTCGCATCTTTTCTTCACCTCGTCCGGGATCTGCAAAGAGGAACTCAGAAGGTAAAAGACTGGCTTTCTAACTTGCTAGGGGAAGCCCTATGCTAAAGCCACGCTCGCTTCCGCTCTGACCGCGGCGTGCCCAGACTTGCCTGAGTCACGTGGCCCTGGCTTAGCCGCGGACGCTGAGAAGCCAGGTACTGGGGCAAAACCCCCAAAGAGCGTAAAGCACCCCGATACTTAGGTCTTCTCTGTATTTTTTTTAGCGATTTACTTACTTTATGGTTTTTGCATTTTTCCCCCATTAACATTTGACTGTTTACCTGCATTGCAGTACACATCCATAAGAAGCTCCTATGGCTCCAATCTGCACAAAAAGGCTGAAATGTTAAAGATGTTCTCTCTTTGCTCATTACAAACTTCTGCGTTTAAACCTATTTTGGGTTAAGTGCTTGGGACTGGTAAATAGTAAACATTTCTGAATGCTTGCTATCTTTCCCCCATGTCCTTCTGCCTTCCTTTCCAAGAAAGAGAAAAAAGCTAGGACTGTGTCCAGTACTCAATTTTAACTTCTTCCTTGATATTTTTGGGTAATGATGAAATATATGTAAATGGCTCAGAAATAATATTAAGGTGCCAACTGGAAAATATTTCAAGCTGTAACACTGAAGTCTATAGCAGTTTTCTAAGAGAGGATAAGGAGCTAAAACTTTTAAAGATTGTTCCCCAAAATTTATCAAATTGATTATTTGTCAGTGCAGAAGTGATACTACAGATGCTATATTCAGCCTGTAATGGATGATTGACTTTTCTTAATTCTGAGGGTGGAATGAAGGAAGAGTCAAATTATTTTTTTGTACCATTATTCTTTATATTACATTTATCTCTCAAAACATATGCTTCAGGGTCTCTAAGTGAACTGTAAAATCAGGATTTTCCTCCTGACTACCAACACCCTCCCACCTGCAAATCTAAAGTAGGGAAAATATGAAGAGGAAAATTGTCTTTTGAAGTATTAGAGTTTTCTACAGCAAAACCCAGAAGAAGCCATGTAATGATTCCAGCAGAAGTACATTTCTGTTGTTATTTAGGAATGTTTTTTTATTTAGCTGTAAATTACAGCATTGAAAGGACATTAAGGAACAAATTTTATCCAGTTCAAGAAAATAAAATATGTTTTCATTTTGTTATTTGCCTTTCTCTCTGTCTTAGAATGTAGTCTATTTTTGAAGAAATGAGGAACAAGGAATATGTTTTAATATCTTCTTGTTTATGCTATAAAACTAGAATTTTCTCCATAAAGAATGAAGTCCTTGGTGGCTCAGGGAGGAAATCCTCAATGAGCCTGGATGGGAAACCCTAGCAGCTCTAGAATTCCAGGTCTTCTTGTGGCATCATTTAGAAATGTAATGTCTAAAATAGCACACTGATTAGGGAAAGTTACTTGTCTGAAGTAACAATAAGTGTTAGACACATGTTCGGCTCAGACCCAAACTCTTCAAAACATGTTATGAATGTAAGCATCTGCTAGAACTGCCTGATGTTATCCATTGTGCTTCAGAGTAAGAGTTCACCTTTTCTGGGCCATGTGGAAACAAGTGACATCCCGCTGTTTGAGTACTCTGTACATGATTGGCTGCAATAATGGAGGTTTTTTCTTCTTCATTGTGTGGTTTATCAACAGGAACCAAGTAGCAGGGGCAAGGTGATGGGGTAGATGAACCTTGACTCTCCCTCCATGTTCCTAGAAATCATTTTCAGAAGAGATATTTTTGTAGGGATTGCTCATTATTTCAATCCAACATGTACCAAATGGAATAAACATACCCATTCAATGCCTTTTATTATTCAAAAGAAAGATATTGGCATTTTTTAGCAGTAGTGAGGCTTTTGCAACAATGAACTCTCTAAAGTGTTGAACTGGAATCTCAAAAAATAAATACTGTGTTATTTGTCTTGAAAATTTGGATTTAATTATCAGTACAGAACTTCATTTATCAGCAATATTTTAAAGCTTTTAGATATCTAAACTAATCTCAGTTAATTTTGATTCTCTCCAAAAGAGTTGTTTAAATAGCTTGTGACTATTTACACAAAGGAGCAGCCAGTGGTAATTACAATTAAGCGTGTTCTAGTAACATGCAGATACTTATGGCAAAGCTCATGTAAAAATGGACAGTAAAAACAGGCTGAAATGAATATAATTAATTGCATAGTAGAAAGACTTACTGTGAATTCTTCTCTTTGTGCCAAATAGCTACTAAAAGTCCTGGATGCTGCTATTAGTAATCTGCAAGCTGTTCTGATGGTTTCCAAATGTTTGTGATTCCCAGCTATGTTTCTGATGTGCAAAAATAATGAAGGCCAGTGAAATTGTTACTTTTTAAAATGCCAATTTTGAAATAACCCAGAACCCTCTTTGCTCAATATGTTACACCTCCATTCCCAAAACAACAAGCAGTATGGCTATGTAATTATATTTCCCCCACACTTTTTTTTTCACTTCAAGGATTTTTTGTGAGTTTCAAAAAATATTGATGTTAACTCCCCTGTCTCTGTATTTTAGTACCTCAAAATACCATAATTTGGCGTGTCTTTTCAGTTCCCAGTTTTGTAGGTATTGTTCTGTTCTTTCTATGTGGACTTGTAGAGAACGTTAGTCACAGAATCAAGTCCCCTTTGTATGGGCTGCTGGTGGTTTGTATGACAGTCATGAAAACTAAACCAGTAAAATAAAAAACTCTTCAGTAACACATTAATATTTTTAAATTTGAATTTTATTGGAATTAATTTATATCCATGCCTCTATTATTTTTTTAAAAACCAAACTTCAAAATTAATCTGAAATCTAAAAGTAAACCTTTTAATAAACTTTCTGTATTGTATGGTGCTTCCTCCTGCCTGAAACAGTTCCTGTAAAAGAGTTAATATTTTAATGACTGGATAACTGGAAGGTAAGTATTCATGAATGTTTGCTTGTCATCAAAATTGTACTGTTAGTACACTCTTAAGTTTATTCATAAATCCCTGGAAGAGACCCAAGTGCTGAGCCATGGAACTATTTCTATATTTTAGTTGCACTATTCTAATAAAAACCAATTTGATGGTCTTTATTAGAAACAATCATACATGGAAAAACCTAAATCATTTGCTAAATCTGAAGATACGGCCTTTTTCAATAAACAAATGATTTTTATCTGACCAAGTTTTTCGTTGCTATATCAATTTACTGCAGTATTCATTGTGAATAATAGACTATTATTTTTCAGATTCTGTGCTAAACTGGGCAAAATTTTGGCTTAAATTAATCTCTCTAGTCAAATTATTATGTCTGTACCTTGTATATTAGCGGAGTGGATGCCCAGGAAATTACTGCTCCAGACCCTTTTCATGTGGCAAACTAAGCAAAAGAAAAAGAATTACAAATGAATACTCTGATGTTCTGGTCTTTTTTTTCAGCTGTGCTATAGCACACTAAAAAAAGACCTTTAGATAATGATTATCAAATAAAGTGTCTGCCATTTATGATAGCCTACTATAATTAACAGCTGTCGTTAAGACATTACATGTTAAAATGCAGAAAAGGACTTCAATAACAGGTATAAATCCAAATGACCGAGACTCTTGAAGATCATATTCAGTAAGGGTTGCTTTGTATTTTAGGAATAGAAGACACACCACTGGGTCTGTTTCACGAATACACCAAATCAGTTCTTCTACTGGAAAAAAAATTCATTTTAAAGAACATGAAATTACTGAAAATCCCTTAAATTATTCAAACTTTCATTTAAAACTTAAGCTAGTCACAAGCCAATTCATTCAGACAGTGAATGAGAAACAAAACTCCTTATTTTAATACCTTTAGCATTGCAAAGTTCGAGACAAACCAGCCAGTTATCATTAAAATATCATCCAAAACATATAACAGCTGGAGCTCATTTCACACTAACACTACTCAGGCATTTTGCTTAAAGCAGTTTCCTAAACTCCCTAATAACAGAGGTATGGGCAAATAACAACTTAGGTCATGACTTAGGTGTTTATGTCTTTCCAGTGATTACAGAGGAAAGCAAATAAGCAGAGTAACTTACATGAAATGTTTAACTTTTGATGATTAATGCTAGGTAAGATTAATCTTTTTTCCATTATCTACAATTTTTTTTCCCCAGATATTTCTTTCTAAGAAACTTATTAGATTAGATCTGACTTGGTACTTTCTGTGTACTTGAGATATTGGCACAGTGATATACTGTCATCTGCCTGCCTTCTGCAAAACATAAACAATTTCACAAAGTAGTCTAGAATAAGATGCTGGAGTAGCTATTCCCAATGGAGTTGTATCAGTTTCAAATAACAAAGGTTTTTTAGTATTAAACTCATTTGGAAACATATTAGCCATTCCAGAATAAGCCAAGCAGCATGGTAAAAAAAGCTTCTCAAAGCCAAATTAGCTAATGCCTGAATTAAGAGTTACAGAGCACTCTCAGCATGGTACTAATTAGTGCTTCCTAAATCACCCACATACATTTATTGTAATTTTAAGTGATGCTACACTAGCAAGAATTACAATTCCTTCAAAGCTATTTGAATGGTGTCTAGTCTTCATTTTGCAGTACAGAAATGCCCACAGGCACACATATTAAAATCTGGATTGAGCCTGTGAGAGGGGTGAGTTCAGAAGCTTTCTACTGAACTAAGCAAATTCTTTCTTCAGTTTCTATTCCGAAAGGCTGTGCAGCCTTGCTGTGCTGTTCTGTCACTTGGAGATCTTCCTGCTTGGAAAACACTGTTTATGTTTAAGTCATTTTTATCCCTTCCAGAGTTTTTCCCAGACAAAGGTACTGCAACAGTTCAGATGCCCTCAGGGATCTCCAACTCTAATTATTTACATGAGTGAAATTTTAAGACCCTAAGAAAGATTTTACATCTCTAAGGAAAGTGTATTGTAAAGGTTTCAAATGCAATGCTGAGAGACTTCAAAAGAATTCCCACCAAGTGAGACTTATCTCAGTCAAACTAAAGTGGAAAAAGCTGGAATTTTAACTCTGGGACCTCTTGCTTTTGCCTATTTTTTCCTGGATCTTTATTTTTACTTGTATCCAATGATTTAGTATTTTATTAAGGCTCCAAGTAATGAAAAGCATTTGGACCTGAAATCTCATCAACATATCCAATAAAATGCTATTAAATTCTGAATATTTCAAATATCAAATACTTTAGGAGACTTATGTGCTTTTAAATATTTAAATGTAATAGGTAAAAAATATATTTTTGAAGTTTAAGGCAAACTGTCACACAACTGAATTAATTTCCATGTCTGACTCTTAATCCACCTGTTCTTTTTTACAAAATATTTCCTTATGGCTATTGTATAGATATAAACATATATTCTGAAACTTCTTTGAGAAACTAATTTGCTTATCAGGTTTCTTTGGGGTGGGATAACTAGGGAGTAAACAATTTGCAATTTGACTAAAATATATTTTAAAAGAGAACTCTATATAAAATCTGAACAAGTTGCATCAACTGTAAAATTATTAAAATCACTTAGGGTCCTGGGAATAATGACTACATTGTGTGAATTCATTGTGTGTACTTGTTCTAATTTAAGGTTGCTTGCAAAGCAAAATGAAGTTCCTCAGTGGAAAAAAAAAATCAAAACCTGACCTTAATATGGAGGTAACAATATATTCAGAATAGAGGTAATTTTAAAATATTGAGAAAAAAAATAAGCGAATCGACTACATTTTTAAAATAAAAAATTGTCAGGGTCAAACACCAAAACATTTTTCTAAGTAGCTATATTTCGGGCCTACCTTTAATTCAGGATAATAATCTGCAAAATAACCAACAAACAACCCCCCAACCAACCAACAAGAACCATCCCTCTCCACACAAAGCAAACATAAAAAACCCCATACAAACAAATAAACCAACTGAACAAAAAAAAAAGGACCAAAAACCAAACCAAAACCTACAAAATACAAAGCAAAGCAAAACACCCTTTCCAAGGCCATACAAATATATCTTTGATGTCGACTGTCGTAATGAAATTGCTGATTCTAGGTCTGCAGACAAAATATGTACCTCAGAGTCATTGAGATAAGTATCTATAGGTATCAAAAGTGAAGAATAGATGTTTGAGAATAGGCAATCCCCACTTATACTGAAGCAGTACATGAATGTATAAAAATACTGTTATGGACTTTTTGAAGTCCATAAAAGGTTACAGCGCTCCCTCTGTAATGTCATTCTGGGAATTTCATAGATAGATGGGGGAGAACAACTTGGTGATTAAATTAGTACTGAGAGCTCTAAGAAAATGAGTAGGTCTGCTGTAGTGTGCTGTGTAAGGAATACACAGGTACTCAAGCTTACTTGTCTTAAAGTGACATGCATTATTAATTCTTATTCTCTGGACAGCTTACAAGGTGATTTAACAATCTTGCCATGCTATGCATCATAATTTTTACTTTACCAAATAACTGTATTCAATATAACAGGGACAAAACAATTAATTTTTATGTATGTTCTTATTGTGTCTGCCAAATACTATTCCAGAAAGTTTCACAGTCTGACCAGACTGAAATTCCCTGGATTGGGTTCGTTAGTGGATAGTCAGACAGCAACTTTCAAAGGTCATTGTTATCTTTCCACCTATTTTTACTGTAATTTTCCTCTTTTAATTTATTAGAGGTTATTTTTTTTAAAGTACATTTACATTCCCTTCCTTTAGGAAAGGAAGAATTGTTCCACAGTAAACCAGGGGAAGAAAAGAGATTTTCCTTCAAGGCTACTTTTAATTTTTTTTTTTTGCCTATGTAACAAGAAAAGAAGATTTAGTTAATAGAAGGTAATATCAGCACCATATCAGTCGAGATGAGCTCAGAGATATCAAAGCTGGGGGTGGGTAGCTGAAGAGCTACCAGACTGAAGAGATTCATTGCTTTGTATGACTGCATAACATTGATAAACCAGAGCCATTCACCAGTCAGGAATATCACATGCCAGCTTTTTGTTACTCACAAATTATAAGATTTCAATGCCTCTGAACCTGTACTTTCAGTAATTTTCAGTAACTTTGTGATTTCTGCATAAAGATATTGACTTCTGTCTTTCTCTTGTGTAGAAATTGTATATAGGGCGTCAGAGGAGAGTAGGCAGCTTTAGTACTGCCTCAGATAATACATCTCTGAGTGATGGAATGAAATAGCAGCCATGTGAAACATCTGAATGAACATCATGGCCATGTCTACCACCCTACCAGGTTTTCTAATGGTCATTCTCACAGTCTTGAGTGAACCTTTTAGATTCTACACGGACAATACTATAATGATGGTTTCTACTTCTATTCAGTTTAAAAACCAAGCTAGCACAATTTTAATGTAACAAAAATGTATTTGTTTTTTATTGAAGAAAAATAATTTGCTGCCTTTAAAGGTAATGTGAATTCTCCAAGTATGGCACAATAAAATGACATTCCATAAAGATAAGAATACAACTTAATCTGATAAAATAATTTATATTCCAGGCTCTTCAACTCACTCTTCGACTCTACAGTCTTACTGCTCTTCAGGCAAACTTAGCCTTTACTCAATGAACTAGATAGGATTTTGTAATGCAGATGAAGTTTTACAGATTTTCAGTAAAACTCTTCTCAAGCAAGTACAAACTGTTCCTTATTCCTTGTTTTCTCTTGCATGCAAGTTGCACTTTGAGGACCAGTAGAGGAAATTCCAAGTTTCTTTTAGGCTGAGGAAAATTAAGTCAGTGAAAGTGGTTTCACTTTATTTCATTTTTGTTACCTTAAAGTCAGATGCCTATTTTGCCTGTAATAATACAACCTCTCTATGCAATCAGTGGTAGTTGATAAACTTTTCCATGGCTCACCCATGCTATCCTGGAAGAGAGTTTATGAAAGCCTTAGACTTTCTACTGATAAAGCCGCACCAAAATCTCAATTCATTCTGCTTGAAGAATAAATTTGTACTTGTGTTTGATCTCTATTAATCTTTAATTGTGTCTCAGTAACCTTTAATGCTTATTTATGTTCCTGGAAAAGAAATAATACCTTCTTTAGGCAGTATTTTTTTTAAAAAAAATTACATGGTGCACATAAATGTAGTTTAACCACTGACAGTAATTTCCCAAAATGCTACACTCTCTTCATGCCCAGTAAAATATGCATTAAAGTTCATGTACTTCATTAAAAATGAACAGGAGTATAACTTTATTCCTTTCTTCTGAAAACTCCTTTTAGTATAATGTGGATTCTTTTACTGATAATTGCTTTCAGAGCAGGCACTTCAGGATACATGCAAAACATGCTATTCCAGAGGGGAAGGTGTCCTGCTTTTCTCAAACCTTCCCTTTGAAAACAACATTGAATAATAGCTACAGGTTTTCATTAGTGGGTCAAACCACATTAATGAGGTCACTGCCTTCTCTATGTTTAGCCCAGAAATAGCAGCAGTGAGAAGAGAATCAGTTTGACTAAGGCTAGTCAGTTCAGTGACAGAACAAGAAAACATGTTTTCCCTGAATCTCATTCCAAGTCTCTAAACTAGGCTGTTTCCAAACTAATGGTTTAGAAAAATGAACATGTAGGGCATTCACAAATACAATTTGATTATCTGTTGTACTTTTAAATATTTCTTTACAGAATAGTGGGCTTTTTTTTTCTGAAATAATCATATGCAAACAGAGGTACAAAGTCAGTGAGGTGGGAAAAATATTTTCAGTTTCTACAAGTACATATCATGAACAGTTCCCTGAATGGGGCTTTTTGGAAAGGTTTGTCTCTTGCCTTAAGAGCTGCTGAGATGTCACAGAAGATATTAAGAGGATACAGGAGATGTAAAGAAGATTTTTAAGTAATTCTTGCATGTACATAGACTTTTTTTCTGCAATTCTGAGATCTTTTGGGGGTTCTTTCCTCATAAAGAACATGTGCTTTCTCAATGTGTTTGAGTTTGTTGTTTGTTGTTCAGAACGCAGAATTAGTATTTGGATGGCATTCAAAAGGATGATCTTACAGAGCCTTTTGCAAAGCTTTTCTCACAATTTGTGGCCATCAATATATTCTATATGCATTCATGAAGAAAACGCTGGGTATATAGAAATGCCAGGCACAAAAGAATAATAATAATAAAATATATATATATGTATACATGATTATGCAGTCTTTAATTGCAATGTGATGTAGACACAACAAAAGCTGAAGAAAATTTCCAAGTTTCTGTTAAACTGATATGTCCTAATGTTGTATGGTTAATCACACAGCTCTAAACTATCTTTTCAAAAGTATTTATTTCACAAACAATTTCCTAACAATTCTGTGCACAAAGCAACAAAAATAAACTCTGCTTTCTGCTTCTTTAATAAACTTTCATCTGTGAATTAAAGTTAAGTTTAAACAATGTACTTTCAATACTTGAGCATTTCACCAGCAGACATGGAAGAGTGAGTGGCTATAACTGAGTCAAAGGAAGATTTTATTTCATGCGTACCAATTCCACGTATTGTGTTGATGAAAAGTATTTCTTCATACAGTTCCCTTTCTTAGCAGAATCTTTCTGTATGTTTAATCAAAGGATAGAGTGTGGTATTTTCCCAGATCATACAAAAGATTTACCAAAACTTCTCCAACTTCACGTCTCCTGGGAACCCTCAGACTTCTCATATCTCTCTAGGTAAATATCTCCATGTTTCTTTTGTCATTATTAGGCTTTTAAGTTTAAATGTTTCCATTATTGACTTGATTTTTTTCCAAAACTATTTTAAGAATTACGCATCTAAGAACTGTGGCCTGTATAGGTAGTTTCTTAGAAAACCACAGCACAGTTCGAAATTAAGGGAAGTTCTCTAACCTGATGACTTGGAAAATCCATGAGAAGTAGTGTAAGTAACAGAGATGCTACCACTTCTCAAGGAATCCCATTAATGTTTTATAATTTAAAGTGTTGGGAAGTTAAATACAGTTGTCATTTTCCTCTCTTTCCGTAATAATTCTTTCATAATTTCTTTTCTTTTTTCCACCTTAATGTGAGCTGAGCCTACTTCCCTCATCACAGAATAAGGATCTCCCAGTTAAAAAAATCAGCCGCTATTTTAAATAAATAGAAACACCAGAGATACTTGAAGGTAGAATTTGAAACAACTTTTTTAAAGGGCAGAAGAAAATTCTGTGATACTTTTGCAACAGAAAAAGGATATTCATTTGTAAAATGATAAGAGATGTGAAAAAGTATGCTAAGAATCAGTATCTTTCAATTATTTCCTATAAAGTAGAAAGCAGTGATAGGTATATATCCTCTGTCATTTATTGTTTAATTGATATGATAACAAAGCTGTTCAATGTGTAGATAAGCTATATTATTCTTTTATATGGATTAGCATACAATGTTGCAAAATGACCACCTAAGTAGAAAAAAAATTCTCTTGAGCTAAGAGTTCTGCACATTTCAGAGATTTTCACCTCCAATTGTGTATGAGGAGATAGAACTGCTCTAATTCAAGTTCTAGTTATCAAAGAGGGGATAGTGTGCCTGCTTCCCTACAGTTGCCACGTTGAGACAAAATAAATTCAACCATTAAACCCAAGATTTCAGGATGATATTTAACTGCACTGTAGTAGATCAGCAAGTAACAGGTGTCTTTTAAATGAACCAAACTAGTTTGGTTTGAAATATTTATTAGGGAGAGGATTACATAGTACTCCGTAAGACTTAGTGTAAAGATTCATATGGATTTTCAATCCAATTGCTTTTTTGTGTTGTCTCTCATACATACTCATATACAGCACTCTATAGACAAATATTTAATATGAATTCTGGAATTATCTGCTGTGTAAAACTGGTTTCATTTTTAAGTGGTATCAAAGAGAAATAATTTGTTCCTGACAAGAAAAGAATATCTGGGGGTTTTTCTCTGGTTTTGGTTTTTGAAGTCAATTCTGCATATTTTGTACTTATAGAATATGCTGTCATCACATATTTCACAGCCGTTCCCATGGAAACTCTGTTGCATTTCTTTGTTTCTGTTTTGGTTTTTGATTTGATGCAGTAACAGCTGGTGGTCATCCTGCAAGTTAAATTAAATGAAGAGTTCATTGATTTTACTGCCCTCATAGTCTCTTTCTCTCTCAAACATCGACCTTCTCTTCATATATTGGCTAAGAAGTGCATCATAACAAATGAATCTGTATATCTATCCCCTCTGCATTCACTTATGCCATATGAGCAAGAGACACAAAGGAACATTAATTTATTGGTGGGACATGTGGAAATAAACTGAGCATTGAAAATGACATTATGAGAGGAGTGAACGGGTACCTTAAAAAAAGATATGGGCTTTCCATATGGCCAAGCATAAATAAATCAGTTTGGGTACAACATGAGCTTCAACCAATGCTCAGATAAAAGTTATTTTAGTTCAAATAATATTACAGAACATTATTTCAGTTGCCATGGGCAAAACAGTCTTGATACCAGGAATATCACTTCATTTCATGTATTTCCAACTAACATAAATTTTTAGTTATAGTCTCAGGCATTGAAAAAGGAAAGACAACAATCAGCTGGATAAAACATACCTTTTCTGCTTGTTTCTCAGGTTTTCTCCAGTCCACCACCTTCGTTTCTCCTTTTCTAGTCTCAATTACCCTTGTTTTTGTCACACAGTACATTCAATCCTTCCCACACCTTTTGGAGATGCAGTGGGCAATGCAAGAGGCTGAGGTCAGTGCACAGCTGTTTGTTTCTGCTGCCCTTTGCACCTTACTCTTTTCCTCCACTGTTCTCACTTCCTAATTATTTCCTGTGCTCCAGTGTGGAGCATTCATGGGCTGCTGTACAATTCAGGGTTACCCTGTCCTGGTGAAGGTCCTTCATGGGCCCCAGTCCCTCTGGGGCAGTGGCCCAGTCCCTCCACAGGCTGTGTTCTCTGTAGGTCTGTCCCTGCCCTGCTGTGGGTTCATCCCTGGGCCCAGGGCTATCTGTGATCCAGCACGGGTCCCATGGACAGTGCCTCCTCTGCCAAACCACAACTCCTCCCAAGAGGGCATTTCCAGCATGTCTCCATCAATGTCCCCTTACACATTCCTCTTCCATTTCATTTCTGCAGCCAGGCCTCTTCACATTTCTCCTCACATACCCTGTTTTCATATCTTCCCGTGTCTTCTTTCATGACTCCTACTTTATGTGCTCTCATGTACATCCTGCACCGGTGTCTACCACCCTTTCTTATACATGTCTGAGCCAGCACATTGTGTACTTCTCTGGCAGGTTGATTTTGCTGCATCCAATGGGACAATCTGTGCCACTGGGATTCCCTTGCTTTCTAAATTAATTTGTAGTAACACTTTTGTCCCTTTTCAAGTGCTTTCTTAGAAACAAGAAACTCAATTGGCCAAACAGCTGAAGACCTTGGGATTTGGAAATCAGCAGAAGTCTAGGCATTTCTAAGTCATAATCATGCTAGACTAAATAAAGCTTATACTGAATCAAGCTTCTTTTTTTATACGTATGGTCCATATTGGTTCCAGATGCCTTCTACAATGTCCCGTGACATCTCTAAAACATCTTGCAGTATTCTCTGCTAAACCCAGCCTTCATCTTCTCCCCCTCTCAACTCAGAGGTAGAACTAGAGTAGAGAAAGCAGGCGCAAAAATTAGGGATCATTATTTTGAACAATTATGAATTAATTTCTTTATGACACAGACATTTTTTCTGTCATTCCTGACACATATCTGTGCACATGGATTAGCACAAAGTGTAATGTGTAAGGAAATGCCTGTAATAACCTGGTGAAACTGAAAAATAAATGCTGTTTGGTGCCAATTTGGCAAGTGAGGATTTTGCATGACATCTTCCACACTACAAGCAATGGAAATTTTTCTTTATGTAAAATTATATAAACTTTCATTTGCTAATCCCTCACTGACTTTCTATCAATCACCTAAAAAGTGGTTACAATAACTTTTTTTTTTCTAGGTCTAATTATGCTATTTCGAATCCCACTGTTAAACATTTTAGGCATAATTCAGGGCACTTTTCTATCTCTCCTCACCCACATCTTTCCTGCAGATTAACACAAAAGCAAAAAATCTGTGGGGACAAGAAGAGCTAGGCAATTTTGTTAGGTGTGCAATAACTTCTTTACAGGCATCATGACGCTCAAGAGGAATGAACTCATGACCTTTTACTCTGCTTATTAAAGGAACATCTTTATTACTGGCTGTAATATCAGACAGTAATGTAAGGATATAAATTCTATACACAGAGATAATATCAGGTCTTATATTCACAGAAGACTAGATTAAGCTGAGGGTGACATTAGTTACTGGAGTGAGGTCTGAGGATCATTTACAGAAAAAAGAGTATACTTTCACTCTTTCCTCTCTTGCAGCTTTCCATACCCATTTGCCACAACAGACAGAAATTACTGGTGGCTTTTCATTTCCACACTCACAATTTATTATTTACTATGTCTCTGACTGCCTCAAATATATTATGAAATTATAATAATATTCATTGTAACAATTGCTTATTTATAGTCAACTAGCTTTTTACAGAAGTATGTTTATTAACTCTGAGAATCAATCAGAAATGATGCTTTCTTTCTCTCCAAGTTTTACTTTGTTTCTAAAAATATAATAGGATTACATGGATAATATACACTATGAAAAGACAATTTAAAAAGTAGGTATATAATCTGAAAAAAAGCTTAATTTGTTGCTAATGATGTTTTATTCTTTTAAGAGAATCTTTCTCTTTCAAGGGGTAATTTTAAAAACAGTTTTACCCTGCTGGAAACAACAACAATTTTATTCTATTTCCTGTACAGGGAAGCAGGCCACACTCATGCTAAGGACTAAGACCATTGCTACCCTGAAAATTAGTTTTTTTAATTAATATTTATATTCAAACAGACAAGATAATTTTTAAATGAAAGAGTAATTCTTCTGCAGAAATTTCTCTGATAAATTTGACTTCCTTGGATAATAAGGATGTAGAATTACTTTTAGAAGTGGAGAGCAGTAACAAAGGTGTCTGTTCTGAATTTTCTACTTTGAAGTTTTACTTATTAAGCCAGAGAATTTACACATCTATCCTAGTATCAGTGGAGACATAAACCACAACATACACAGGTTTTAAAAATTATGGCTCCATAATATTCAAATGTGTGGAAATGTTGCTCATGTGGATATCAGATGATTGCATGTTTTTTGGTTTTTTTTTTTAAATAATCAACTATGTCAGTATATTAGAATAAAAAGCATAAAAGCCTTAAACCTATTGTTGTCATTGCTTCCTTCCTTGGCAACTACAGCCATGAGAACTAAACCTCCTTCTGCCTTGCCGCAGTTTTTCTTCAGTACTTTTTCTCTTCCATGTCAATGATTTATTTTTCCCCAAAATATCTTAAATGGAATTTAAAAAAAACCTGACTTATTGTTACACGTGGTGAAAAGACTCTGCCACTCACAAAATATTGAGGATTCTGTACTATAGTTCTCAGTGAGAATTGCATTGTTGCAGTACAGATAAAGCTGCTTAATTTCAGCTTTCCTCCTTGACCATGAGAATGCTGAAAAAAAACCTTCTGATGTTACAGATATAGCAGTCTGCCTGTGCAAATCACATAAAAAAGAACTGAGAATCCAAGAACATGCAGTGATTACCTCTATCTCATGTCCCTTTCAAATAGATTTCCATGTTAATTTTCACAGATACCAGATACTGTTTTAGATGCACAGATGCCCGAGTTTCTGCATGTCTGGTAAGCAGTCACTAGACACCCTCAGATAGACTGGAGGTGAGCACTTGATCCAACTGTGTCGCCATGGTCCTGTCCACTGGAGATCTGACAGAGGTTTTGTGTCTTTCTCTTAGAGCTGCCTTTTTTCATCTTGATCTCACTCTAGTCTATGTGAATATTTCTTCAGATATCTATAATCTGCAGCTGTATAAACTACACATGGGAAGAGCAAGCTTTAGGAACACTATGCTATACTCTTCCATGAATGCTGCCATTGTTCCCTGAAAACGTCATAGCCTGAGATTGATAGATGTGTATTTATCCTTCTAATTTGAAAAAATACTCTTATATTGTAATAGCTGATTTTGCATCTGTTAAAGAGTGCAGAAACAGAAAAAAATAAAAATTTATCCCTGTTCCAAGAAATGTTAAGAAAAAAGTAAGCAAGAGTCATGAAAGAATTCTTAAATAATAAATATATTTGATGTAAATGTCATATCAGCAATTTCAGTGTTTGTGAATCTCTCTGTTCTGTACTGGATAAATGAAATTATATCTTCTGCTGAGCAGGTGTGACATGATTTATTCTATCTTTTAATCAAGATCATGGTCTATTGATGGGACAATGTTTAACAACTGAAAAACCTGACCGGAATCAGCTGGTCACATTTTATAATAAATTTCAGTTTGGATCATAAATTGCAATTGGGAGATCATTGCCTAAAGATATGAAAAGATGTGCATAGGTTGAGAAGACAAAATGTTCTTTTTTCTCTCTGAAAAGGGCATCTCTCTCTATTACTGTTTATTTTAAAATTTCTACACTAAAAATTTAATGTAAGTATCTTTTGAATGCTGTAATGTGATCCACAGGCATGAACTTTCAAATACTTTTGTAATCATTCATGTCAAGGGATTCTACAAAGACTTACAGGTTTCAAACCAGGATTGGAGTAATGCTTTTCTTTGTAAATAGGTTTAATTCAATAACCCTAGGTTATTTCAGATACACAATGGCATCTCCCTGGGCTGGCATAAATCTCTGTACTTCAGCTGAAATCAGTACACTCACAGTAGTGCAATCAGGGGTTTACAATGCATTAACTGAAATTCCTACTCCAAACTCTAGAGACCAGAGAACAGTGCTAGAGAAAGTACCTGGCAGTTAATAATGTGGTGAAAGAAGTAACAGAGGCAGCCTGAAAATGTAGAAAATCAGAAAGGATGTGAAAGAAAAGCACAGGTAATTGTTTAATGTAGATCAAAAATGTCTTTTACAATGAAAGACACAAACCTCACAGCCCAAAATACAAGAAAGAGAGAATCAGAATAAACAGAAATACAGGGGGCACGGGTCTGAATGGAGGAGCATTAGGAAATTAGGTAAAATACAGTAAATAATGGTATGCTTTTAATCAGCCATACTCTCAAAGTGTTGTGATGTGTTTGAGGTCTTTCTTTTTATTTCCTGCAAAAACTATGTGGAAATATCCTTAAGCCATTCTATAAATATTCACTAAGATAGCTTCTGATTTAGATATTGTCTTTTGAAGTTATATGAAAATGATGGGGTCTTGTTGCTTGAATTACCCTATTTCCTCTTTTATGCTCATGTATCCTTTTGAAACTTCCAAGGTTTCTGTCTGCCCAGATTTAACAGATCTTCATATGGAAATCTGACCATGAGCTGGCTCCCTTTATATAGCTTGGAGCTTTATGTTTTTGATAAACTTTTCCTTTAAACCATATGATAAGGTTTAATTCCACATCGGCATCTTTTTGTATCCCCAGATCTAGTTAAGTTCTATAGCTAATAAGATGCTCCTTTGCATAATTGATCCAATTATCTAAAAAAATTCTGTCAAAGCAATATTCTTATAGGAGCTTTATTGGTGATAAACTGTAGAATAAATCTAGCTGCAGAAATCTTGCTGTAGCCTTTCCTGTAGGCATTTGTATACCTAATATCCATTATCTCAATTTGATCTCATGGTCTTTCTGATGATATACCCTCCATACTCCTGTTTAGGGAACCCTCTCTACAGAAACCTAAAGATGTTTTTTTCATACATGTTGATTAATGTATCATCTTTTGCTTTGAAAGAAAACTCCCCAAACTTAAAATAAAAGGAGTATTGTGTTAATTTCTAGTGTTTCATTTAAACTAAATCTTTCAAAGATCTCCTTGGTACTGTAGAAATACAGTCCAAAAACAATCCCTCCTCTAAAGCACTAGAAATCATCTCACACATCCCCTGAAAGCTTTTAAAGTAATTTGTTCTAAAATCTTATGTGGCAGAAACAAATTCTAAGGGAAAGTGCATTTACAGATTGAATTTTGGGGTGATAAAAAGGAACTAAATTAAATTTTTAAAAGAAAAAGCATTAAATTAAAATTTTAAGAGAAAAATAAAATCTGAAGCAAATCCCAGCAAAGCACTTAACCACTGTTCAGAGCTAGCATTTATTACAATTGCCAGAAATTGAGTTATCAGTTAGACAATCAAATCTTTACCCTATTCTTTTGATTTTTATGTAACCATTTGCTACACATACATGCAGAGATATTGGGATTCATGAATGTGGAGATATAAATAGAATATATGAATTAATAAATAATACTTTTCCCTGGCTATTTACCATATTAGCTCTGCTCACTCCTTGTATATAATCTGTCAGGCTTTTGCATGTTATCAATCTTTTACAGAAACCTTTGTCGTGACTTTGTATTTCTTCGGTACTCCAAAGGCACATAGCAAAAGCAAGAACATTTGGGTTGTTAAATAGCAATTATCATTCACCATAAGAGTGTAAATGAAGCACATAACCAAACCTCTTGTAAAAAATATTCATCTTAAAGAAACTGTCAGTAGGAAGATGGTACAACTTGCATCCTATTTACAAAATTGAAAACAGCACCTTTTTCTCTATTTCTCCAAATTTTGTGCAGAAAATGTCTATCAACCTTAGATTTTACAGAACTTTTCCACAGAAAATAGAAATGCCAGACTGAAAATGGAAATGCTGTGAAAATGTGAAAAGACAAGCTCATTGCAGTGAAGAAATGAAAAATACAGGTTTGATTTGGTTTTGGCTTTTTGTTTTTTTTTTCATAATCTAGGTGTTTAAATCTCTTTTAGGGTAAAATGCCTGTGTAGCATCCATCATGACTGTTCTACTGTCACTGCCCACTCACAGTGACAAACTGTAGATGTCTCCATTTAGCTAACAATTGCAGAATGTATGCAGCACACACACATGCAATCCTACAGTCCAGGATGCTAAAATGCATCTATGTCTTATCATCAAACAACTCCTACTCCCAGATGTCCAATTCCTCCCCACTTCTATCAAGGACTTAACTTTTACTTTGCATCCATGCTAAATTAACTTGTGTTTTAATGGTAAGGCTTGTAAAACAGCCAGTCTTAGTAATTAAGAACTAAGGATACCTCATGCAAACTCTAAGATTTTGTGTGGAATAATTGAGTTGAAAAATCCAGGAGGATCTGTGAAATGGATTTTTTTTTATGAAGGGGGATTTCTAGCTTGTTTCCTGGTTCCCATGCTTTCCTGTTAAACTGTGTTAGGTTTTTTCTCAGTCCCTCTTTCATGACCATTGTTTTCTCTTCTACAGATTCCATTCACTTTGCTACCTAAGGAATATGTGCAGGAATATATAAACAGAAGCAACAGATTTCTTTCTTATGTGTGTTCAGGAACAATGGTATCTACAGAAGAAGTGGTCTCTGAGTCCAATGTTTTGGCCATACTTTTCATAAAATATTGCTACTACTAATGATGTAAAGATTCAAGTGCTCTGAAAATACCTTGGGGGTGTAAGGGTACTTATGACCTTACTGGTGTTTTTTAAGGCCTTCAGTCTTTTTTACTAGTTATACAGTACAGTGTCCTATTCAATATAGCTACTTTGATATATCTCAAAATATCCCAAGGTACCAAGAGGTATCAGGTCAGGAACTTCTTATGATTTCATAGCTGAAATAAAAATGATGTAGAAAATAACTAATATGATATAGAAAATAACTAATATATGTGGGTATACAGGTTGTAAGAGAGTAGTAGATATTTCTTTAAAAGTCAGTCCCTCCAGTGGAAATATTTCCATTGGGTGAAAAATTGTTTGCATATTTCTAAATACTTCAACGGGATTTTCCTCACACTTAAACTCTGCTACATCAATTTACTCATGCAATTCTTAGGGAGAGGAAGCAATAAAGGCCTTGAAAAGTATTTACTAAATATTCCTCTGCAACAAGAATGATTTATGGCTTACTCATACATTACTTTTTGGAGGCAGCTGAAGATGTTACTCTCTAACCCACTGCCAGCTGTGTGTTGCTGCCTCCTGCCAGAGGTTGCCCTGCCTTCAGATCTGCCTGGGCTCTGCTGCTCAGCTCTTCCCAATCCCACTGCAGTCAGAATAAAATTATTTAAGCTGCCTGTTGCAGCCCATAGGGCAAGCTTTTACTTCAAAACACTGAGCAATGCAACTTGAAGGAAATCATTGGTCTTCAATTGGGAGGCGCTTCAAGGAACTAATCAGTTGTGATGGGCTAATAAAACTTGTTTACATAAGAGCTCAGAGGTTCCTTTGAGCCTGATTTTCTACAATCATGCAGTTTTCGGGTGAAACAAAACAAAAATGGATTTGAGATTTAGGTTGATAAGCCCAGTGCATAAAGAAATAGAAAAAAATTCTTACCTTTATATTAAATTAATTGTGTACATTTTTCCAAGTGTGAATAACCTGAAAATAAACACAACATTCTGCAATGAATGAAGATTTCTGTAAATAATCACTATGATTGAAAAATCATAATTTTTTGAATGTTTTGTTGCAGGTACAGAAGGTGTGTAAGTGTGTGCATGTATATGAATAGGTGCTGTGTTGTATGTCTGTGGTCACAATTCTGTGTAATAATATTTATTGGCATGTACAAAAAATGAAAAAGTAAAATTAGAGTAAATGTAAAAACACTCTGATACTCAAGATATAGCTGAAAACTATGAAACAAATTCTTAGTGCTAGAAAAACTGACATTTCTTTTTAAGAAAGGGACTTTTTTCCTCTTTTCATTTATATGTAGCATTCTGAACTATCCAGTTTAAATTTAGAAATTCAGGTAGCTTTTTTTAAGAGATAAAACCTGATAAGCTAAGATATGATACATTAAGTTTTGATAAATATGTTTAGTTTATTGGTATTAATGGAGATATAACAACTTGGAATATGAAACTAAAAATGAATTTACATGTTTTTCAAATGATTGCAAGAAACCTTTGCAAGCACATGGAGCAATGGGATTAGAACTCAAACCGATTCTAATAATTGGAGGAGTGAACACAAATTAACCAGAAGTGTGTGCAAAATTAACCAGAAGTGTGTGCAAAATTAACCAGAAGAACTTCAATAAATAGAAATACAAAGAATTACAGGCAGGCGAATCAGGTTAATAAATTCAAAACAGAATACCTGGAGAGTCAGACAAAAATATGCATGTTGCAGTGGAGAAGGACCAAACAGAGAACAGCTGTGTAATGGGAAAAGCATATTTTGGAATGTATTAGGACTAAGAACAAGAGAAAATATCCTGTTCTACTCAGTAGGGTGAAGACCTCTGTCAGAGTACTGCAGCCATATACGGCAGAGACTTTTCTGAAATATTTCATAGTGAACACACAGTAAGTCATGTAGGGTTTGTAAAATAAGCTCTTTCTTTTCAGATAAATTATCTTTTTTTAATTCTACTGTGCATGAAGAATAAGCAAATTAGTATCCTTGCCAATTCGTTCCTTCAATTTTGCCATTAGGAACACTTGGAAATCAAATATGAAAATCCCCTAAGATTTCTACATTACAAGAATAAAACATGAAGAAAAACATGAAAACGTGTTTTAAATTTTTAGATTCTGCTATAAAAAAAGAATAATTTCCTGTACTCTCTGACCAAGTAGATAAGAATTACTTGATCTTTATTTTTTAGACAAAAATTAGGATTTTACATGAAAGGGCAAAGAATAGAAACGAACCAAAGAGAGAGGCTGAAGAATTCCTTTATGGTTTCAACTGCATATTGATAAGTACCTACCTTAGGCAATCCTAAACCATCTTGGAAGAGGAGGGAGGTTGGATGTTCTTTTGAGTTTCTTCGTAGTCCTCCATTTTTTTTTTTTTGCTTTAACTTCATGAATCTGATTCAAAATGTAAGATATTTAAACATCTTTCAGATTCCTGTAGGGCCACAAAAATTGCCAAAATTTTAATGAGTCTATATAACTTCAGAATTGCCCAAGGTTTATTTTAGGTTATTAGAGACAGAACTACTGTTTAGCTTCAGAAACAAAGATTATAAGTGAGGTTTTCAAGTGGAACTTCAGTAATTTTTGCCTTGAGTGCTGCCTAGAAGAGCAAAGAAAATGAAATTAAAAGAAAGTGTAAGGAAACTCTCTGCAAGCTCAAACAAAAAATAAGGGAATTCTAACATAATTCGAGTCTATGTGTGTTATATAAACCCTTAAAAAATGAGTATGAACTTAGAATGTAAACATCTGGTAAATAAATTCAGTAAGAAGACCAAAGGATTGCCAAAATAATGTATGCATTTAATAAAAGACATAATAGATGTGCTATGTACTAGTGCTCTAGAACAATAACTAAAACTGTAGTGTCAAGGCAAAACGAAACATAAGCCTTCCATGTTTATTGTAAATAAGACTTTGACCCGAATGCAGTGATAATAAAAGATGCATTCTGTTAAAATGATTCCTTACAAAGATTTTGCTTTGCTTACAGTGCACAGGTGCCCAGTGATTTGTCAACAGCAGCAAAGTATAAGGAGTAGGGCATTTGTCATGCAATATATTTTGAAAAAAATGTATTTAGTTTTTTGGCAGAATAGTTAGTAGATTAAGCTTACAAGTATGTGAGAGTAAAAAAGGCTATGAGCAGTCTTTCTAGTGGGTTTTTTTCCCCCACTTCCTTTTCTCCATTTATTATCCCACAGTATGTAATGGACACAATTACTAGAGGCTATGTTTATTCTTGAAGTTATTAAGCCTCAATTATTATTTCCATGGTTGTATCTATGGCTTCATAGAATTGCCTCGGAAAGGGCTAATTTTTCTTTTTGTACAAAAGCAAAATTTGATGTTCATTAGAATGACCTGTATTTTGAGGAAGGAACTGGTGCTTGGTCTAGGTATTTATTTATTAAAATTTATTTCTGAGAATGATGGCTCCTGTTACTGGGAAACTGCTTAAGTCTAATGACATTTAATATTTAAAAGAGCAAATATAAATCTGAAGTGACATCATTGTTGTTATTTAAAATATCACATATTATATGGCTTCCTTTTTTCTTTTCCTATTTTCTGAGGCCATTAAGCTCTGAGTTCACTAGCGCCCATATTTCTCTTGACAGGAAGCAAGCAGATTGGCTAAGTCAATAGGTCTTCATAGGTGTTTAATTAGTTTTTCTAGCTGTAGTTCACTTCTAAAAAGACTGGATATTTTTTTTTAGAAAAAAAAGCTATTAAATTTCAAAGACTAGAACTTAATATTTTCTGAATAGAATGGTACCTAGATAGGAAAATATTTTGACATTTGCCATCCTTTTCTTAGTTCTTGTAATTAATAAGGGTAAGATCATAGATTCTCCTCAGGGAAAATAAAGCAAAAAAAAAAAGAGAATATTGTCAGGGATTGGTTTAACTCCTTCAAATTAAAAACAGAAATGCATTTATGTAATTTCTCAGATATGTAGCTTAACACACCTAAAACACAGTAGTTACCTTTGTCAAAAAAACAGATGTCAACTGCTTATACACATAAAAATTATCATTCTCCGATAAAATTATCTCTTTTGTGTCTTTCAAAACTTTATATCATAGAATCATAGAATGGCCTGGGTTGGAAAATACCTTAAAGACCAGCTGGTTCCAACCCCATTGCCAGTTTCCATTAGACCAGGTTGCTCAGAGTCCCATCTGGCCTGGCCTTGAACACTTCCAGGGACAGGGCACTGACAACTTCTCTGGGCACCCCATTCCTGTGCTACACCACTCTCATCATAAATAATTTCTTTCTAATATTTAATCCAAACCTACTCTTTTTCAGTTTGAAACTCTTCACCCTTGTCCTGTCACTATGTGCACTTGTAAAACGTCTCTCTCCATCTACGATGTTGCAGACTCACCTTGAATTTTGTGTGTAGTTTTGGTCACCCCAACATAAGAAAGGTGTGAAGCTGTTAGAGAGCATCTGGAGGAAGGCAGCAAAGATGGTGAAGGGCCTTGAGGGGAAGCTATATAAGAAATGGCTGAGGTCAGTTTTTCTGTTCAGCCTGGGGAAGAGGAGGCTGCTGGGAGACTTCATTGAGGTTTTCAATACCCTTACAAGTGGAAGAGGAGGGTAGGAACTGATTTCTCTCTGGTGATCAGTGATATGACTCAAGAGAATGGCATGAACCTGAGTCAGGAAAGGTTCAAGTTGGATATTAGAATAAGTTTTTTCACCCAGAGGGTTTTTGGGCACTGAAACAGGCTCCTCAGGTGTCACAGCACCACCACCAAGCTTGAAAGTGCTCAATAAATGTTTGGGCAATTCTCTTGGGGAAGGTTCAGGGCCAGGAGTTAGACCCAATGATCCTTGTGAGTCCCTTCCAACCAGCTTATTCTTTTTTGCAGGCTTTCTTGGGGTACTGGCTTTCTTGGGGTACATCTGTGTACAGTTTAGGTCAGCCTTCTCTTTTCCAAGCTCTCTTAGCCTTTCCTCATAGGAGATGTGGTCCATCCCTCTATTGAGACTACTAAACCCAGCTAATTATTTAGTGTAAAAATATTTTTCCTTTTTCACTCATTAAGGAGTTAATTTCAATCAATGTAACTGTGTAAGACTTATGCTATCTGAGAAGTTAATTTGTTATTCTTTGATAACTAAAAATCACAGATGAGATTTTTAAGGGGCTGGTAGAAGCCTATAAAGGATAATTACTTAATTTATTAATGAAAGTCAAACTTTTGGATAGATTGTGTGGCATATGGCAGAACTACCACTGGAATGCAGTTTCTAGATGAAAAATGGGAAAATTAACATAACCAGAGCAACTTATCACAAGCAGAAATGAGGGAAAAGTCCTATAAGTATTCCACACTCTTTCAGAAATTGACTTGTGATATTTATTGTTCCATAAATTCTGTTAGCTATGTCTAAATCAAAAAGCATCATCTGGCTTTCCTTGCTTGTTTGCTGTGACAGCACTGTTTATTGCATCTTTCTGCACTGTTTCCTTCCTTCCTACTGTTATCCTCTGCTTTATCTCTTCCCTGTAGCCAAATATTACATTTTCCATGATAGGATCTCAAAACTTCAGCTTTCCAGAAATACGTTTACCAATAACTGAAATTTTTATACGGTCATAAGTTTCTACTTTTTGAACCTTAAATTTTAATAAGTCATGAGATTAAGAATAAATTCAGTGGAAGATTGCAGTGGCATCAGTGGTGTAAGGTGGGTCAGATGAACAAATTAACATATACAAAGACTTATGTCTTTGTTTAAACTATTAATATTATAATTGTAATTGCAATAAATAATAGAAAAAGCTTTAATATTAAAAGCATTCACAGATTTTTGTGGAATGATTTTGCACTGATTTTGATCTAGTACCTCCATATTAGAAGTCTGAAATCTGTATAGAAGTATAATCAAGAAAAAATGTGCATGCAAATATAGCCAAAGCAAAAAGAGTGCTTATATCACTGACTAAGCTACTGCATCTAATCATACTTCACAGTTCCAGAGTCCATTCTTTTCATCTAAAGCCAGCTACACCCTGGATTGCATCCAAACAGTGTGACCAGCAGGTCAAGGGATGCTCTTCTGCCCCCTAATCTGCCCTTCTGAGACCCCACCTCGAGTGCTGTTCCCAGCTCTAGGATGAGAATCAAGTCCAGAGAAAAGCCACAAAAATAATCAAAGAACACCTCTCATTTAAAGACCGCCAGAGAGATCTGTAGTTCTTCAGGTTGGAAAACAGGAGGCTCCAGGAAGACCTTGTACCTGAAGAGGGCAACAGGAAGGGTGAAGAGGAATTTTATGGACTGACAGGGCAGAGGGGAAATGGCTTCAAACTGAAAGAGGATAGTTTTAGATTAGATTGTGGAAATAAGTTCTTTAAGGTGATAGTGGTGAGGCACTGGAACAAGCCCCAGAGAAGCTGCAGATGCCCCAGTACCTCATCCCAGGAGGTGTTCAAGAACAGGTTAAATGGGGCTCTGAGCAACCTGGTCCATTGAAAGGTGTCCTTGCCCATGACAAGGGTATTGAAACTACATGTTTTTTAAGTCCAACCCAAACCATTAAATGATTCTCTGATAATTTCTCCAAAAACTTTATTTCAGAAGGAAAAATGAAGGCTGTATAGAATTTTAGGGAGAGTAAATTCAGCATAAACATCATTCACAGCTAATATTACAGAACATAAACATTTGCTTCCAACTATTATTTATACCATTTATAAAATACAGCAGAGAGGATTTTCACTGTGTTATTCCCTGAAACAATGTTTTTTGCACCATGCAACTAACAAAATTCATATTGTTTTTGTGATGTTTTTCATTGCATTAGTACTCAGTGCGAAAAAAATGTTCCCCTCAATTTGCTACAGCAATTATCTTACTTTGAGAAATAAAATGACCCTAAAGTGAATTCTACACAGAAAGAGTGTGAAACATCTGTGTACAGTGTGTTTGTGTTCTGTGAGTTAGAGCCCCATTAGATATATAGACAGCATCTTGAGAGCACCCATCTCAGTTCCTTAAAGGCAAAGTGTAAGCAATGAATCAATGATATTCCAAAGCAGGGGAAGGCTGTTACACATTAGAACATTTCACAGCATGCAGGATGATTAACAGCATGTTAAGTAATGATGTAAGTGCCATAAATTAGTTTATATTGTACAATGTAAATACTCAGGACGACTGATGTCTGAACAAAGAAATCAAGACTGAAAATGGGAATTTGGACCAAATCCATTGTGCTTTCCAATTACTTGGTTTTATTTTGTTTTGATGAGTAAGTCCAGAAAAATTTCTTGCATCTATATATAAAATATATAATGCATAAATA
>VWYI01003941.1:32531-92413 GCA_013399455.1 Anthoscopus minutus
ATATATAATGCATAAATATATTTTTATATGTATATATATTATTTTTTCTAATCCAAGTCTCTCACTGTCCCTGAAAATTTCCTCTCCCTTTCTGTGGATGAATAAAATTTATCATTATTTTTAACATTTTTTTAAGTACAAGCCTTGAAGACTAATTTTTATTAAATTCTGCCAGGTTTATCTTTATAATTTGATAATTAAAACATTAAAATATAGTATATGTGAATGTTTTCTGTGACTGTATGTTCATAAGTAGCATTAAATGAATTCAAAAGGTCAGAAGATAATTCTTGAATTAGTACATGATTAAGCTAGTGACCATACTGAAACTAAGGATTCTAACAAGGTTTAGATATCACATGGGATAATGAAAACACTTACAGAAAAATAGCATAATTGCATAATGTAAAAAAATTGGAAAAAGTATACTCACAGTTCTGTTCATAATTCAGGTACTATTTAATAGGTGTTGGGAGGACATGTCTATAATTCCTCACTCTGAGGGTTTTGGCATGTTTTTTTTCAGATGAGTGCGAGTAGAGAACTGGTAGGGCTCTAGCTAGATGCATTTCTGGCATGAAATACTTTCGTTACACTTCTCTTGAGATTTAGTCTCGGAAATTTACACCTCAAAGAGTGATAGGCTTGTAAGCATTGACACTGTATATAAAAAACAGTCTAGCAGACTTACAAATGTACCAATGTGCAGTAGCAGCAAATGTGCAACCACAGAACATTTCTGGTTATGACAGTGGATGCTGAATTAAGTTTTTGGTGTCTATATTGAATTTCTTTTCAGTTTGGTATCCTGCAAATTCCTGTGGCTTGAGCATGTTTTGAAGGAGTTTGAAAGAGGATCATAAGCCTTTTTCAATATTTTTCACAAGAAGTGCTAGAAAGGAATGATTTTTTTCTGAGCAATTCTCAGATACATCTGTATGAAGGGTCTCCAAGTAATCTGTGTTTCCATGTCCAACATTTAAAGTTAAAACAAGGAAATTCCACATTTGAATAATGTAACATTAATGAAGGGAACTTATTCCACTGCAACAAAGCTCATACAAATCTATTGTTTGCTTCACTGTAATGGTCCAATGTTCTAAACTCTTGCAATATTCTGCCTCTAGAAATATGGAAACTAATTCCAGTTCTTTCAAACACTGATTCTAACCCTGGAACTGTGAATTCCCTTACATCTTGTAAGACCATTAAAAAACCAATTACAAACAACATAAGTCATTTCAGTGACTCAAATGGATATTAAAAAGTAAAGGTTGTAACTATATGCAGAAACAAACATTGGCCTCGGGTATAGGTATTGTCACTTTCAAAGTGACACCGACATTTTTTCCCAACTTGTTATAATATTTTTTAAAACTACACTTTTCCTCATTGAAATATGTCACTTAAGAAAAAAAAAGAACTGTCACTACTTCACATATTTTATTCTGCCCTCTATGTACAAAGCAATTTTATGTGTAAAGTTGCTTAAGAAAAAAAATATTAAAAAATTAAAGCAATTTTATTCTCCTTAACATAAATTTCAAGTCTATCTTTCAAACAAAAAATAGTCACTGCATGTTAAATTTCACCAGAGATGTAGGAATAGATTAAGAAAAGGTCATTCAATAAAAATGTGACATTCATACTAATAGAACAAGAGGAATGAGATGGCAGGAGACAAACATTACAATGAGAACAGCTCAAACACAGAAAAAACCCATATATCCATGTGATGGAAACCAACTTGAGTACAGGTGTTGAATAGGTCAGCAGTGACCAAAATTACTGAGAAAAATAGAAATCTGTCTGAACATAAAAACCTGAACTCTGTCCACATAGCTATAGTACTTCTGCCAAAGCTTAATAAAGGAATAAAACCTATTTGCAAACTGGTTAAGACAACAGTAATTTTTCTTTTCAAAATCTTTACACTGAAACTGCTCCAAAGCCAAGTTCAGATCCCTTTGTTGAGAAACCCTCATCAGGTCAATCCAGAGGTTTGATTTCAGTAGGGGCTTTGCAGCTTCATATGGGAAGAGGAGTTTTTTTCAATAAAATAAAGATTCCAAGAATGGCTAGGTAAACAAATTAAAATAACCTTAAAATTCACTTGAATGCAAATAAGACACCAAATATTCAGAGTAATTCAAGAAATGCAATATTATTGTTTGTAACAAGCCCAGTAGGTGACTCATTGTACACATCCCAGAGTATCTAAATCCTCTTATTTTTCATTATTTAAATCAAGGAATGTGTTTATCTTTATTCCTCACTCTCTTTTACCTACTCCATAATGTTCTTTTTCTGTCATCTAAAGTATGTTATACAGGTTTGTTAGTTTTGGTTTTTTATTTTTCTTCTCTCTTGCTCTTTCTCTCTTACTCTTTTTCTAGTCAAATAATTTGGTTGCATTTTATTAGTGCTTGTTGAATTGAACTCTGCTCTTGTCCTTCTGGTAGAATGCAAAGAGGTCATTCTTTAATAAAGAGTATAAATGGATAAAGCTTAATTCTCAGATTATTACTTCCTAATAGCCTATTGCAGTGTTATAAATGCAAATTTTTTGAATAAGGTAGTTGGAGAAAGAAGACATTAATAAAACCTAGGACTCAGTGAAGTTTTTTAATAGTGAAGACAAAATAAACAGCAAAATGTTGAGACCTATGAAAAAAGAATTATTGATAAAATATTTTCAGAGATTTCTTTGAAACATTATTTGCCTTATTGTGAAGGTCACTGTATGCTTGTAACAAAAACACTCCTCAGTTGTGAGAAGCAACATGGCTGGTGAAACCATCCCTTCTAAAGGAGTTTGCATAGCCTCCATCACAGATTAGCTCCCTTAATTTTAAGTGTATTTTCCCCACAATCAGGAAATGTCATGACATGAAATTTCCTTTTATACAGCTTTTAATTTCTTTTTATTTTGATGACATAAAAGAGTATTAAAAAGGCAACAAAGCTGAATGCTGTCAAATCTGGGGGGTAATTCATGTTTGTATCATTTACTGCCATGGAAAAATCTGTTCTTTTTCTGGCTTTAGAAGACTTTTTTAATGAGTATTTTATGATGTTTCTGTTTACACAGTATTTTTACAACTGTTGCAAATAAACACAAATATCATAAATTACACGAAAAATCATGCTCAGCTTCCTTCAGGCTTAATATGAAACAGTTACTAAAAAGGGAAATGTATAAGTGCTGCTAAAGCCTGTTTGATGAATTCCACATGAAGATTCAAGCTGAGATCTCAAGTCATTAGAAAAATATGAAATTCCATACCCTGTCTTCATATCTTATTTTTAAAATAAACAAAATTTAACTATAATTATTAACATATTCTCATTAATTAATATGGACCATAATTTTCTATGGAGACTTTGTTAGTACCAAAATTTCATTATACATGAGGATTTAAAAAAACCCACAACCTTCTGATTTCTTTGGCCATAATACCTGAATATTCTTACTTGGGAGTATGATAAGACCACAAACAGTACTCCTGAAGAACAGAGAGACCTAGACCTCATGCAGGTAGAAAGACATCTCATATTTACTAACTGTATTTAATAAATTTATGTCCAGGTAAATGTTCAGGTAAAAACAGTGCTTCATATATAATTCAAAAGGTAATTAGATAATAATCAGTAAATTTTGCTGAACTAGATTGCATTAAAGGAAATAGAAGATAATTCATCAACGAGTGTTGAAATGCTGATCACAGATGAGCACTGCCCAGAAACTGCTCAGAAAGCAAGATGAAAAGTCTTTACAGGAGAACGATTCAATACTTCAAGTAGTTTCATTGCAGTTCCTTTGAAGCTATTCATCACTCTCTGTTCATACAAATGGCCTAAGAAAGCATATTTTTGCAATATGTTTGTAGCATGAGGTTTTTTTTTCAGTTCTGTTATTGGCACAATTTTCCTCCTTATGCTCATCAATTACTTTTCCAATGTGATTGACAAAACATCTCTCTGGGAATTCAAGCTTTTATTTCTAATATTCAAACTCTTACTGCTGAACAAGGGTTTGTTCAAGCTCAGCTGAAAATCCCAGCTGTGAACTGTCGAGCAATTCCAAATCAGGAAGTCCTTCCTATTCCTGTTATTTGATAAACAAAAGTCTTTACAAATATAATTTCTTTGTCGCATGTTTTCTTTCCCAAAGATTCAGTATCTATGAGCACTTAAAACTGTAATACCTTCTACCAAGTATAACTTGTCCCTAAAATATTCGGGTTCAAGTAATCTTAAGTCCCAAAAACTCAATAGTTTCTGCCACTTAAATCCAAACATCTTACACACACCCATCCTGTACTTTTATTAGCCTCTGGAATTTGATCATTGTTACTGTGGGCAAGGAATAGACATGAAATTATAATCATCTTGTCTCCTGAGTAATCTTACAAGTTCCTACATAATGAGCTCTACAACTGTCCTGGCAGAAGGGTGTGATCAGAGAGGTGAGATTTGCCATGGTAGAAATGTCAGTTTAAGGAGTGGTGCAGAACAGATAGGAACTAGCACAGTTCCTATGAACTAGGAATGACTAGCATAGCCACAACTATGTCAAGGAGCACTCATCATGCATTCTCATTCATCTCAGAGCAAACAGCTTTCATGCATTTGTCAGTACATCTGTTCTCACTGCAACCTTCTTTTTTTTAATCTCTATGCACAGAAGACTCAGTTTTACAAAATAAATGCCCAGATTCAATTTGTCACTTTGATAGAAAATTCAGCCATAAACCTGAAGAAAATTCACAGAAATTTGACTAACAAGGTTACCAACAAATTAGGTATATGTGTATTTATTCATCAGTTGAAGAGTTCCATAAGTGAAGTTAGTTGTAAAGTGTTATTTTCTGCTTGTTGTTTTATTTTGTTTTTAAATTTTGAAGCATTTCTGGGGTTTGAATCCTTTTACTTATTGGTCTTCTACAGGCCTCTCAATCTCATTGTGATGATATGAAACCTCTATTACTCGTCTAGGATTGAGAAGCTGAATTAGGTATTTTTACATTTGCATATAAAGCATGTCTTCAGAAAAAAAAACATGGTTAGCCTTTGAATAAAAGGTGTATCTCACCACTTGAAACTTTGACATACTGATCAGGAAAACACACTAATAACTCAAGAGAGTGAAAAAATCTGTTCATTCAAGAGACTGCAGGCAGTGAATTCTTTGCTAAAGCAAAGAATGGAAAAATGTTCAAATTGATAAAGAGTGAGAGTTATCTTTTTTGAAACAGATATATATTGGGACAAGTGTATTTCTAGAATAAAAATAATTAAATTTCTCAACATGTTAAATATGTGATGAATGGATTAACTATGAGCACAGAAATTTTGATTCAAGTTCTGAAGGCTTTAAAACCTTAAGCTTTATAACTAAGTAACTTGAAAGAATATTGTGTTATTGATACTTTCATGCCATGATTGCAAAATTTCCACAACATTGTATCTGTTGTAATGTAGCTATTTGATGACTCATTGGCCTTGAATTCCTTATATCAGACGAGTTTCCTTTATTTCCCCCTTAAAATTATATGGCAGTTTTCAATTTCAGTGACTGGTCTGAAATTTAATTGTCAGCAGACTGAATAGTCTTCTCTTTTAAACTCCTTTTTCATGTCTGAGGGTTATGAATAAAGGCACTGTATGACAGACTTGTATTTTTAAAGCCTATGACATATATTGCCATTACAGAAAGTAGACTGGAAAATCCAGGACAAAATTTGAATGCCTTTATGTAGAAATGAACAAAGAGTCATTCAAAGAACAACTGAAATCTCCAAACCCTTCTCACTAGTTTGGTCAGAAATTAATTTAAAAACAAAAAAAAAAAGAAAAAAAAATCAAAACCAGCCTATGAACCAACAACAAGAAGAGCCAAAACCTCACTCACTCAAATAACAAGAAAATCAGAAATAACTAGTTTCCTTTAGTGTAAGAGAACTTGTATACTGCTGTATAGTTTACATAGGCCGTTATTAGCAGGATCCATGCAACCACAGCTACTGTAAATAATATAACAGATTTACCTTCCTGCAGTATATTCGATATATTCACATCAGTTTGTTTTCCTTCTGAACATGAGAAACATTTCTTGCACTGCAAAAGTCATTAACACTTCAGTATATATTAAGGTCCATTACTCACATTCCTGACTATTTGCACATGATAGATCAGTATCTGATTCTAAATCATATTGAAAAGGCCAGAAAAGAAGAAAGAAATATGTAACTAAATGCTCCATACTTCAATGAAGTAAAGCCTGCACGTTAATTTGTTTATGGAAAACAAGACTTTGCCTGGAGGCAGATTTCAGTTTGTGGTTTTTTTCAGTGCACAGTTATATTTTTGCTTCATCACTGTATGAATTACCATTATAAACTACTGTATATTTGATGCTTGCCTATGGCTATCCAGAGATCTCTGCTAATGGAAGGCTGAACAGCATTAGGACTGCATTAGAAATGGCATGTTTTATTTAGGGACTACGTTGGTACTTAGTACCATGTTTCCTTTTGCAATTTGCTTAGCTTAATTGTCAAAATATTTCCTTCTTTTGCAAAAGTTCAACTGTTACAAAAGTCTCCAGATGAGGCAGAACAGACCCTGCTAATAGTACCACACTTGCACTGATAGCTTTTGAAACTTTTTGTTGTGTTGTCCAATTTATTTCTTTAATCTCAGAAGTTTCAAATATGAACTGTATGACCCATGGACAGACAAAGCATTCTTAAAGAAGCTGAATTCCTTAGATCTCTTAATTTTCACAACTGAGGACATTCAAATGACAAAGATAGTAGTAAGCCTTTGGAAAGCATAACATCTTATGTGATCTGCTTGAGACTCAATTACATAGAAAGCATTTTTCTGGAATTCAAAATGTTCTCCTTAGGTTGCTTGTTTATTTGGAGTTTTATATTTGTTTGTTTGTTTGTGGAAGTTTTTGAGTCATAAATCCTTTCAGTTGAGTTCAGAGACCCTATATGAACTCCTATCTGACACAGTTAGTAGGATTAAATATTTATTCTTCAACAGACACTATAATTGGAGTCTGTATTGGCCTGAATGCTCTACCTTGCTGTCATTAGAGGCAACTTCATTCCTGTTGAAAATTGACTTTAACTGACTTTGGTTACAGTGATTTTTAATCTGACAGCCTGTGAGAGTAATGAAAAAGTAAGTTTTTAAATTTGAATGCTTGCTGGCAGAAGTTTGGATATCTACCCATTGCCAGGAACTTGACTGATGTATTAACATTGGGCTTGATACAAAGTGACTTCTTAAGGAAAAAATTAATACTAAATACATTTTTTCCTGAACAGTGAAAAGAAAATATAAGTATGAACTCATTGGCATGTGATACACTTTTATATGGCTTGCGATCAGTGTCAAGATGTGGAGAAATATTAGGAAGTATTCCTTAATTAAACACAATTAACTTGAAAATTGCTAGAACTTCCTCGTTTGCATGCTTTAAAGATGGTTTATGCAAATATCTAGGAAGCATAGACTTAAGAGCAATCCAGTCTATGATAAAAGGAAAAAAGAGTGCAGGATCAAATAATTTCATAGCTATAAGATATTAAAACATTACATAATTTTGCTATAAATGGAGATAAAAACCCCAAAAAATCCACAAACAAAACACAACCATTCGTGCTAGAAAAAGCTCACATTAGATGTTAGCTACACATTCAAATAATCACAATTTTTGCACTTCAGATAAAGTTAATGTAATAAATGGAAATATAAATAACAGAACTGTGCTTACCTTTTTGGTTAAAAAAACTTATTTTCATTTCTGGTTTCCAACTATCACCAAAACTTCAGTATGCAGTGGAAGTCCATCACTCTCATTATTAACAGCCTAAAATTTGTGCCTAAAATATATTGTACTGGTATAAGCTGCTATAGTATGCTTTGAAAATCAATAACTGCCAGCAAAAATTTGCTGCATATTAAGTTAATGACTTAATTGTGTAAATTGTACAGTATATATGATAGTGTTCTATCAAAGACAAAATTGAACTTTTGCTACAAATATAAAGACAAGAGTCATTCACCTCCATAAAGCAAGGACACATTGAATTGGCAGAGGGTATAGATTTCTTTCCCCATCACAAATTCTGTAATAATGATAATATATTGTCTTTATCACTATGTTGGTTTTAACCCACCACAAAAAAAAATACTGTACCACCTGAATGAAGAGATTGGTGTACAACTTGAGACCACAAAAAAAAGATTGAGTGTTTCAACCAGTTATTCGCTTTGTATTCGACTGCTCTAACATAAATCAGAGGAATAATAAGCTAGGTGATGTGGGATTTTACAGTATAGAATAAATAAGGATAGGGTTTTTTTTCTAGTTTGTGAGTCAAGAAGAAAGCCAATGAGGAATGTCTCCTATATTTATATACTTTTCTAAATGCATAAAATATGTGTGCTTACAATACTATTATATGGATACAAGAATTGCATGGTGTGCAGCAGAGATACCCTGCAACATGACAGCTTTAAAGAGAAATACCTTGTTCTAGGTGATATGGGATTCAGCTTTGCTGACAGCACTTTTGAGGAGATAATGTGCTAGATAAATATGTCATAGGCCAATATGCTAATATCTACAGAGATCCTATACACTGTATTTGAGATTAAAAAGAAGGAAAAATTGTCAGAAAGCTCAAGGAACACTGTGCCAAGTTGCCTATATACAGATACAGGCTGCCTCAAGAGAAAACAGCATGGGCTTGGAAAGGAGAACATGAGAAACAAAAACCAAACAACCAAAAGCATCAGCAACCCAGGAGCAGGTCACCTGCTGGGTGAGATCTTTTACAATGTGTAAGCACAGATTATATCTCACCCAAAAGGGCAGAAATCCCAAATTCCATATTCTTTCCTCCTCACTGTTATCTTTGTCTACAGCTGGCCCAGTGTCAAAAGGGATGACTACCTGAAAAGTAATTACATTTTAGAACACTCCAAGAATGGGCAAAAGTTAAGAGAAGTGAATGTATAAAAGAGAAAAGGAAACATAATAATAATAAATATTGAAAAATAGGGAAAGTATCCAACAGTAGAGTGACAATCCTATTTTCTGTGTTGTTTTCAGTTACAATGCTTTCTGAAGACTCAGAAGAAATGCTCAGAAATTTTATAGTTTTCTTTCTTGTTAGAAAATACATATTTATTATGATTTTTAAAGATGTATCATTTTCAGCTACTCTTTGTCACACAGAAGTTCAAAATAAATACTTAGAAAAAGCTGAAAAATTCACTGATGATTCTTCTCTGTTCTTTAGCTCCACTCTTCCATTATTATACAAGAGATTTAGGATTGTGTAACAAGTTCAATAAGAAAAAAAATCTAAAGCATTTCCAAAATGAGGAACAAAAAAGATTTGACATAGTTCTATTATTAAATTTTTATTCTCTAAAGGAAGTACAGAAGAATTTCTACAGGCAATTTCAATTTTAAACATTTTCTCAAGTATCTCATGAGAGTAAGTAAAATTTAAGTTGTGCTGCTCACAGTTATAGAGTATGCTCTTTTCTTCCCCTAATAGAATGCAAATAGTCAAGACTCCATTTTTTCCTTTGAGCTGCTTCACATTTCTTTACAAATTGCTTCCAGCAGTTTTTCTCCAATAGCTATTACTGATGTGTATTTTCTTTATTTTTTGGTGTGTAATTTTATTGACAAATGTATTGATAGTTATGAAAATAGGAAAGATACATGCACTAAAAAGTCAAACTAAATGAGTCAATGTGCTTTCTGTGTAATGACTAGGATTGTTTTCCTTATTTAGGTATCTCTTTCTTTTCTTTATTCATGATTTAGACAATCAATAGAAACCACCTTTACAGCCTGATTCAGAGGAAAACAGCTTACTGCAAAAAAAAATAAAAGATTTTGTAAAAAATAAGTATGTAGTTGTGAACATAAGAATAAAAGAAATGCAATGCTAGGTTTCATGAAGAAATTTGCTTTGAAACTGCAAGTCAAACCATAAATGCACAGATGTTTGGAGGTTCACCTCTGTGACAACTTGAAAGATAAATGATTTATATATTTTCATTTTGTAACCCCCTTTATATGATGGGAACACAGTGAGGTGAACTGTTCTGTAAGTAATAAGTTATGAGATGTTGAAACACATGCTGAAAAGCTCAGTATCTTGAATTCCAAACTCAGTTGTTCTGGCTTATTCTTTACAGCTGGGCTCACATAATTTCTGTTAAATATATTTTGCATTATCAAATATTATTATTAAACCCTTAAGATTATATTCAGAAACAAAATCTTTTACAACTTCTCTATAAAGACAGAAACAAAGCTGCATGAACTTTCTTAGCTCTATATCAAAGAAACCTGGTGACATAAGGAAATATTAAGTGCTAGTGAAACCAAAAACTGGCTAAGATTTTTCACAGAAATATGTAGGATTTTGCACACATCCAAACTCTTCAGAACTTTGAAATCTCCACATGAACAGACTGTATATTGCATATGATGCCAAATCATCGTTGCAGATGATTGCAGTGTCAAAAGAGCTTTCAGTAGCGTTAGAATATTTTAATTTTTTGGTAGACCAATAAATTGGTTTAAGATGACAGTATTGCCAAACTTGTGTCATTACTTTGATGCAAAAACAAGAATAAATTATATAACCTGTTTCATTAGAAAGACCAGCTGTTTCTGTCTTCTATTACTGAACATGAACTTTTTCTTTCCACTTTTCTTTCCTTTTTTTCTTTTGCCAGTGATTTCTCATTTTTTCTCTGCAAACCCCACACTTACATCCTGCTTCAGTACTGATCATTTATCTGTGGAAACAAAAAATAAGCCTTTGCAAATTACTTTTTTATATCTTTTACATTTCATGTTATTTTTATGAGCATATCTTTCATAAATTCATGGAAACAATTCTTTCTCTTTTCCAATTGATTAATACATGTATATTTCCCCCAATTACAAGAGTAATAAACATGGAACAGGATAAGCTCCCTGCTGGATATCCAGTAGGATAACTCCAAGACCAGTTATGTCTGGTAAATACTTAAAATTCTGTACATAGGAAACTCTTTCAGCTCACTGCAGTAGGGAGAATTCCCAGACAAGGATGTGGTGCTTGTCAAAGCAGAAGAAAGCACCATAAAACCACAAAAAATAGTTAAACTTGACTTAGAGGCATTTTGCAATATGTTTGATGTCCTCCCCAGAAATTATATTGTACTTTGAAAGTTTGCCAGTAAATAGCACAGTCTTTCAACTGAAACCAACCATATCACTTCTTCACAAGCCTATTGTTCTCCAAGGAGAACAAAGATTGGTTCCCACATGAGGAGCAAACTTTCACAAAGAGAAGCCAAATATGACTGGGATGTTTTCTGTTTTGATAAAGTGCAATATAATTCACATGTTTTGCTCCACAATCTGTGGAGATATGGTCCTCTAGAAGGATTTCTTCATTTAAAAAGGAAAGCAAAATTAGTGCATGGCTTCACAGGTATGCAACACTGACAGTTCACAGAGAACTTTCCATAAGATTCCTAGGGTGACCCACCTGGTGGATGCAGGAAAGGCTGCGGATGTTGTGTACCTGGATTTCAGCACTGCTTATGACACTGTGTTCCATGGCATTCCCTGGAAAAGCTGCAGCCCAGGCTTGGACAGGAGCACTCTGTGCTGGGTTAGGAACTGGCTGGGTGGCTGGGCCCAGACAATGGTGGTGAACAGTGCTGCATCCAGCTGGCAGCCAGGCACCAGTGCTGTCCCTCAGGGGTCTGTGCTGGGACCAGTCCATGTTCATGGATGAGCTGGATGAGGGGATTGAGTCCATGACCAGGAAATTTACGGACAACACCAAGCTGGGAGTGTGTGTTGATCTGTTGGAGGGCAGGAGGACAGGCTAGGGTAGGGCTTGGAACACAAGCTCTGCGAGGAGCAACTGACGAAGCTGGGGTTGTTTAGCCTGGAAAAATGGAGGCTCAGGGGAGACCTCATCACTCTCTACAACATCCTGAAAGGTGGGTGTAGCCAGGTGGTGTTGGGGTGTGTTCCCTTCTTGGGGGGACCCGGGGTCCGATTCCGGCTAGCTGAGGACCCCAGGTTAAACAACCCCAGCAAGGACAGAGGTGAAAGACGAGAAGCGCTCTCTCCCTCGGGACCAACAGTCCTACAGTTTATTGCAGAACAACTCACGTAGCGTCACAGAGCAGAGGAGGCGAGAGAGAGAGAGCCAGGGCATCCAGGCCCCCTGGGATAAACCCAGGGAGAGGGGGTGGGGGGGAGGTCACAGCCAGTGACACACCTGAAGGGAGGGGAGAAGGGAGGAGACATCTCAGGTAACCCACCACCAGGGTCTGGGGGAGGGGAGGGGGAGAGGTGTATGGGGTAAACCAAACAACTAGTACAAAATAATAACTAAATAATCTATTCTGTGCAATGCAACATGGTGGGGGTTGGTCTCATCTCCCAGGCAACCACTGACAGAAGGAGAAGACACAGTCTTAAGCTGTAACAGGGGAAGTTTAGGTTACACATCAGAAAAATATTCTTCACCAGAAGAGTAACTGGGCACTGGAATCGTCTGCCCAAGGAGGTGGTGGAGTCACGATCCCTGAATGTGTTTTAAAAAAGACAGGACATGGGACTCAGTGAAATATTTTAGTTGATGAGGAGGTATTAGGTCATAGGTTGGACTTGATGATCTCAAAATGTCTTTTCCAATCTAGATAATTCTGTGTTTCTGTGTTTCTTTGATTCTGTGGTAAGAGGATAGTGTCCAAGTGTCATCAAATTCAACATATTAATTCTGTGAGGAAGGTACTAAAATAGAACAAAGGCAGGAACAAAGGGTGGTGGGTGATGCTGGAAGCACAAAGAGACCTTTGAAGCTTGAATTTGACATGATGGAGAAAGGAATTCAGTGAAAAAAATATAAAGATCAGAGTGATGGTCTCAGTGCAATCAACAAGAAAGATAATTTGACTGCACCTTCTCTTAAGGTTTTTGAAGAAAAATGAATATAAGATAAAAAAGTAATTCCATGAGATGAAACAGAATATTCTGGAGATTCTTAGGGAGAATGAACAACAGATATCAATATGGCTTTGACAAATTGGTCAAAAGAAGTGTCAAAGATGGGCAGAAGAATTCTTTTCTGTAGACAGAAAGAAAATTAGATAAGAAAATTGCTGTTGTTTCCAACATCTAAAAGTGTTTTTTGAATCAGATTCTAAGTGACAGTTGTAAATATGCTAAGCTAAAAATAAAAATTTCTACAAAATAAAAAATAATTAAGTGATGCATTTGAACAGAAAGTCTCCAGATTATGAGTTATATTCCTTTTAGAGATGAAATAGCAGAACTGAATTAATGGAAGTTTCTATTGCTAATTCTTCAGTTAGTTATAACATTTAAGCAAAAAGAGCATTAGTGGAATCAATGTCATAAAATTTAATATGAAAGTAACAAAAGCGTAACACTCTTGTTCATAAATTCATTTATCATATTTATTTTTAAAAAAAGAGCAAAACTTCCTGATCAATTACCAAAATATGATGCTCTAACTGATACCTCTCAGTTTGACTTGAAATATAAAATGTGAATTTAACTAAGTTTGGGAAAGTTTTTGTTCAAATATTGTTTTGAATGTGAGGAGATAAGGTAGATCTTTTGCCTCAAATTACATCTTAAACTTGTAGGGTGGTGTGAGAGACAAAGAAAAGCTTTAATGTGAACTGCTGAAAGAAGCACAAAAAGGTCAACACTTGAAAAGAGAGCATGTAGGGAAAAATAGGTGATAAGCTCATTTTACTAATCTACATGACCGGGGTAAGACCTGGGGAGAACTCAGTCGTCTTCAGATTGCATAGGACGTAGATAAAAACTTCCATGCTTTTCACAATTCCCCAGTGAAGTGAGGTATGAAAAGTGCCACAGAAGAAAAAGATAATTACTCTGAACAGCAATCAGGCACATGAAACTTTTGGGACAATTCTGTCAATTTTTAGAATTGATTTTATTTTGAAGTGGCTCAAGAAGGACTATTTCTTCTCTTCCTAAGAATAGTGATATTTGTTTTTTAGAAAAGACAATTCAATTAAATGAAATAAAACTCCATTACAAAAGTAAATGCAATTGCCAGTAAAATTTTGCTCCCACAGAAGACAAAGAAAAACCATGGTTTGCTCATAAAACTAATAATTTGTATTCTGAATTGTCCTAATGACAAATGAAAAACTCTTCATCTCATACCTCTGCTGATAACAAAATATTTTCCAATCTAAGGCTCTCTCTCATTTCCCTGAAATTTATATATTATTGTCAAGATTCATCAGTCCCAGGTGATTAAATGCCTCTTTCTGTAGTGGAATAATCTGTTTTCAGTAGGACTGAAGACATTTGATTATGATTCACCAAATAAAACTCTCAATTGAACCCAGGCAACCATCAAAATTTGGTCCAACATCTATATATATTGTTAAGCTACAATTTTAAATGAGCTTAGCTTTTTATACTTTTTCAGCAGAAGAGTTAAAAGATAAATTTTGAATTTTGGCATTAGCTTTACCTATTGCTTTCTTTATACAAAAAGATTTGAGACAAAAATCTTTCTGTGCAAGATAAAGCTGAAGTGAAAGTTTAGACACATGAAAAGTATTCAGAGAGCTGGAGAAATGGCAAAATAAAATCAAAATGTGACATCTGCAAAGTTATACGAATAAATGGATGGAGAAAGAGAATTAACAATCTGCCCCAATACAAAGTGCAAACCATTCAGGCTTGTTGCTGACTCTTATGTAAATCCTTCTACTGTGACCATACTGGCTGCTTTAAGAAAATAATTTCCTGCTTCCACAGAAACTTGATTAAAGAGACCCAAACACAAATAAAGAGCAATGCCTTGTGGTCCTCCCCTAAAGGGAAGCCTGCAGGGAAAGGAAGCTTAGAAACTATGGAGCAGGTTGGTGCTAAACAGTCTGACTTCATTCTGGAATTTGCCAAGAGTGTGTTGATCAGTCCACCACAGCTTTTTGTAATTGCAATGTATCTATGTAATCTAGATTATTTAATTCCATGTCAAGTTTTATTTCCCTATGAACTAAAAAAAGGCTATTTTCTAACTCAGGAGCTACAAATGTATGCCAGCTAAGAACACTTTTAGGCATTGCAGAGCAGCTTGAATTGTTGTATTATCATTATCTGAAACTCTACTACTTGAACAGGAAAAGGAATATGACTTTTTAAACAGAATAATTATTGAGTCATTCATGGAAATATCTCCATTTGAATTAGAATCAAAATGAAAAAAAAAAAAATATTTTCTCTTTGAAGAAGCCATCTCCCTCTCCATAATAACCAAGCAGTGCTCTATGAACATTAAAATTTACAACAAAAACTTCCCATTTCAAGCTACAAACTCTAATTACATAATTTCTCAGGTGATAAATCTAGAAACTAGATTCCAAACCACAGACCAATCTACTGGCATATTTCTATCATAGAATCATGGGATCATTAAGGTTGGAAAATACTGCCAAGATCATTTAGTCCACCCTTTAACTGAACAAACCTTGCCTACTGAACCAGAGCGGGCACAAAGTGCAGTGTACAGTGCCTTCCGAACCCTTGCAGGGAAAGTGGCTCCACAACTTCCACAGGTACCTCCTTCCAATGTGCTCAGTGGACACATTTTTCCTGATGCCCAAACTAAGTCTCCCCTGGTGCAACTTGAGGCCAGTTCCTGTGGTCAGGTTGATGGTTGCCTGAAAGAAGAGCCTGACCCCCATCTGGCTGGCCAGCTTTCAGGTGATTGTAGAGAGTGATAAGGTCCCCCTTTAAGCCTCCTTTTCTCCAGGCTAAACAGCCCCAGTTCCCTCAGCCACTCATGATAAGATATGTAGTCCAGACTATTCACAAGCTTTGTTGCCAGATTTTTAAAAATATGGAATGCTCCATGAATTTGAGTGTCTGATTCTTTTTAGTAAGATTTCAATTGGCTGCAGTATGTTAGTGCCTAACCTTTCTCATGGGTGACATCAAAAGCACATCATGAATAAAGGGCAAGAGGGGATTATATTTTGCAAATATATCTGAAACTTTAAAATTTATTTGATTTTGGACCAAATGAAATCTATAATAACAAGTATGATCTCATTAAAATATCAAACCTTAGAATTTTCTCTTTTGGTCAAAGTTCATAGTTTCTTACTGACTACTTTACAGTCTCTTGTAATCTAAAATATCGACAAAATTGACAAAAGTTCCTTCATTGTACAGAAAAAGTGATACAAAAATGTCAAATACTCCAGAAAAAGTCTTGTCACTCAACAGAGTTAAAATTTTCATGTAGAACTCAGGCATTACTGATCATAAATTGAAAGCTAAATGAACCTAATCATTCCCTTCCAACTGAAACCTTTCCATAGTTGTATTATTTAGAATATAGAATATGCTATTATAAAAGCATATTATACATGATTGTAACATCAGGTTCATAATTTTTTTGTGTGACTTATGTTGGGACAAAACTTCTTCAAAAGTTCCTTGATATGATCAAATTAAATGAAGACTAATTTCTATGAAACTTTGTAATATCAAGCAACACCAAAAAAATATTGCAGTGGATTTTTTTGCCCCCCATAAATTATATCCAATTTATGGTGTGATTTTCCGATGAAAAGAATGCTTTGCTTGTTTAATTGTTTGGTTGTGGATGTAAGTCTTTCTTGGGAGAGATAAGAAACACTGAGATGAAACCAAATATAGAAAATTTTCTCACAGATATTAAAAAACATACCTAACAGCCTAGTTTATTAGGACAGTTATTAATGACCCTTCTGAAGAACAGAAGGACAGAAACATGTTTAGAAGAAATCAGAAGAAAATGTATTGAGCAGTCTTTGTTTTTGTGAAAGAGATAAACTCTCCCAATGTCTGCCAATACACTTATCACTTCACACAGTCAAAATTGTTGCTGAAAAATGGTGCTGAAGAAAAAAAGAAAATAAATGTGGGTTTGTTTTTTTTTTCCTCCTGCTTTATTTAATTGTCTTTAGATATATCTGAAGCAGCAATTACCATGTTAGGTAAATACTGACCTTTACAGGTATTTCACTTTTTTTTTCACCCACAAATTTCTAAGGGTGGGCTCTGCACTTTGCTAAATATTTGAAGGTGACTGTTTTCTAAAAGATAAGAAGACATATCTCAGGCTGTGCCAGTAGAGGTGCAGATGCTCCAGAAAAAAAGTGGACATAGCACTTAGTGCTCTGGTTTAGTTGACAAGGTGTGGGTCAGTCATAGTTTGGACTCAATGATTTCAGAGATCTTTTCCAACCTTAATGATTCTATGACTCCATAATTTAGGAACCTTACTGCATAATTCTGAAATTTTTTTTTCACTAAATTTCCTTTACTGTGGAAATGGATGCCTTGTATGAGTTGCATGGCTTGTCTAGTCATGAATATCAAAGTGATAGCTTTTGATCATATGTATAACATGAAATGTAACACAAGGAACTAGTGAAGATAAACCTTTATTTTTAAGTTTTTTTCAGATGTAAAAGTGATTCTATATTTCTAGAAAAATAGAAAAAAAGCACAAATTATTTGCTTCTAAGCATAAATAATATTAAAAATATTTTTTAATTTGGTGATTCACATAGTTCTGCTCTACTTTCACAGGATGATTTGTATCAGCTTATAAACAGCACAATAAAATTTTAGTATGGTTTTATACAAATTACTGGAATATAAATAAAACAGCCAACACACTTGGCTTGATTTTAAAAATAATAAAATCTTTTTGAGCACATAAGCCTGAGAAAGTTGTTTTTCAAATGGTCACATCATGGAATGGAAACTAGCCTATACTTAAAAATATCACAATAGTGTTGAAAAATCAAAGGAAATTGCTGTTTTCATTTCAAAATATTGATTTTAAAATTATTTGTTATTATTATCTATCTCATGATCCAGTTTGAGTGTACATCATGCTAATGCTTACAGAAATCAATAAAGGCTCTTTTCAAATACATAACAAACCATTTTTTCTTTATGTTTTATCCTAAAGCCTTTAACCTGGAAATAATGGAATGGCTCATAGTCTGAACCAAGGACCCAGTTTCCACTAAGTATATACAATCAAGTCTTTGTCGTGATTACCTTAAATGATTGTTTCAAGACATGGAGATCACAGCTCTAGAAGACTTCACACATTCACAGCCTTTACTGAAGGAAAATCATACAAAAATCATTAGATCAGTTTTGTATTATCTGCAGTTTCTTAAACAATTAGTAAAAGAGTCACACAAAACTTAATTTGGCTAGATCAAAATAGCTTTAGCTGCTATTCCAATGAAGTACAGTTAACTAAAACCAAGAAACTAGTCAGGAATTGATGAGGCAATTGAATAGAGAAATTGTTCTAAAAAGAATACCAAACAAAAAAAATCCTAATAAAATAAGGTGCATCAGACGCATTGTTGGAGAAGTTACCCAGTGCTTTGAATATAGATACAGGAACACGGTTTTTCTTTCAGGAGAAACCGAACTGAAGTAGGTCAAAACTCCATGTTTGAGGCAAAGACTGTGTTTCAATTTCAGTTTGGACTTAACCAGCAGAATTTGTACAAAGATTTCTCACAATGGTGAGAGGACCTCCATGGATATCCGGAGTTGTTCTTTCTCTACTTTCTCTACTCTCTAAATCCCCCAGGATTTAGTGGGGGGAAAAAACAGTAGTAAGGAGCAACTTACATAACATGCTCAGGTAGAATTTTGTCCAAAGCTGTCCTGGAATTAAGAAAGATAAACTCAGAAAATTTGTTTTCATCCTAGACATAGAAGCTAGTCCTAAAGTTTTACAGTTTGAGTATTACATATTACAAATATCGTACTGGGTTGAATATGTTATTCACTTAAAAAGTGCAGTGAGTCTAAAAGGACTAAAACTGGCCTAGAACAAAGGAGATGAAAAATATCCATTTAGACCCATTGATGCAGGTGTATTTCAGGCCAAGCAAAATGCAAGCAGAGGAGGGAGTGTGCTTGTGAGTGGGGTGTACTTGACATATAACAGGAATCATGTCTGGCTAGTGGAAAGCTTGTTTGCTAAAGTCATTATCACTTCTTTCTCTTATTCCTGTATCTAAGCTTTCTGCCATTCTTCCTCTTAAACCTGAAACACATGCCTTAACACAGAATGTTCTTTTCTCTTTTAAATCCTTCCTATCAGATGCAATTAAATAGATTGCACAGATTTTAGGGATAAAAACCAGTGGAAAATTTGTCTCAGACATGCAAAAATCACATATTAATTTTCTGCACTCACGCCTCCAGTAAGTTTTTAGAATACTATGAAGTGTTACTCACAGAACTAACAATATGGTCCCTGCCACAGATTTTAAGAGTGAAAGCAATGAGGTGGAAACTAAATGAAAAATGCCAACCCACACTTTCTCCAAGTGTCTCTGTACTTCAGATTAAATGCATTTCATATGGACAAAAGTAATTTTTTTGTTTCCTAACCTGGATAATTTTTAGAGAGAGATTTAAGTCTGTTCATTGCCTTTCCATCAAAAGCCTATTTTTGTTATAAAATCTTTAATTAAAAATGTGTTGGCTGCAGAAGGTATTGCTTAAGAATTGAATGACGGCAGGCAAAGAAAGCCTCCTTGTGCAGATGGATAGTTTAAGAGTTTGGTTCTTCTTAAATCCACCTGTAAATTACTCTTCTAGCTCTATGTCTCCATACAGGATAATGCAGAGCACTAGGCATTCAGCTTCCTCCATCATGTACCATGACATTTTGACAACTGGTTGAAATCTCCAAGTGGGAGGAAACTTTACAGAAAATTTCCATTGAAGTCCTGCCTAGCAGATTGCAAAAATAGAAAATACCTGATTGGGGGTAGTTACACCTCACTTTATATCAGGCTGTTTGGCAGTATGAGTAATTTCTGTTGTAGAACTGTGTTAACAGGTAATTCATTTTGTTGAAAAATGTCAAGTCAGCTTTCATATTAAAGGATATGTAAATATACTTCTCCAGAAACCTTGGATGCAAATTACTTTTGCCTTATTAGTTATAATAATGTGATTGCATCTTTTGTCTGGAACTGCTACCATATCTGATGCATTGTATTTTCAGAAGATTAATATCCTCTAAGTTAAAAGAAAAAAGAGCTCCAAGTCCCCCATTAGTCCTGGTGTTTGGATAAAATGCAGGGGAAATCCATGACCAAAAGTAATAACATAAAACTAATATGCTGAGGAGTTTTTAGGAATATTGCTAATTCAATGATGCAATATAAAATTTGACTCAGTGTTATTTGCCTCCCTTTGCAATGAAATAATTATTATACAGCTGACTCTTTGTTGTCTGAAATTCATTCAGCAAATGGCTTTTGTTCAATGATCTCAGTGAGCCCTAGAGAAAGAAAAAATCTAAATAGTTTAATACCTGTTCTTGATCTGCCAATTGCTCTCAATGTCAAGAAGTTGAACAAACACTCTTCATTCAAATAATTTGAATAGGGCAAATGTAGCTGATATTTTCTGAGAAGTAATGTTAGTGCCTCTTTTATGTCCCTACCTTTTTATGTTAAGTTTGTGAGTGGCTAATCTTAAATGGAAATCTGGCTTTATTATAGATAGAAGAAAACACTGTGATTTAGATCTATGAAAATAGAAAAATTCCAAACAACAGCTGAAATCAATGAGATTGAAGTGTTAAATATTTCTTGTCTGCAGTCTAGATTTCCACATGATTCTGTTACCTAAATTATTAATAAATATGTCAACGGATTTAAATGAGACAAAATAAACATTTTTAATAAACTTACTAGAATTACTTTTGTAGAAGAAAAATTAGGGATTTAGAATGGTATTTCTTCTATGGAGAAAAAAAAATAGGGTATAGCAAGATGGGGTCAGCCTTTTCTCCCTGGCAACTAATGACAGGATGGGAGGAAATGGCATCAAGCTCTACCAGGAGAGGTTCAAGTTGAACATCAGGAAGAATTTCTTCATGGAAGGGATTGTTAAGCATTAGATCTGCCCAGGGTGGAGGGGAAGTGTTCAAGAAAAAATATAATCATGTAATATCTAATTAGTAATTCTTTTATTTTGCCATTACATTTAAATAATTGAATCCATAATGTATCATTCTTGTCCTTTATATGAATTTAAAATATTTCAAAGACAAAATTAATTTAATTTCAGCTTCTCAAGGTAGTGTGGGATGCAAGAAAGACCTTGATTCTGTGTAAGTTCTGCTCAGCAATAATGAAAACATCCCTGTGTTAGCAACACTGTTTTCAGCACAAATACAAAACATAATCCCATACTATGCACCAGGAAGAAAATTAACTCTACCCCAGAGAAAACCAGCACAGAGTTTAAAGTGTGAAACACATTAACCATCAGTGTTTACAGTGGCTTTTCAGTTGTAAAGAGGATTTTTTTCTACTGAAAAAAGGCCACACTTCAAAGCAGAAGCACTTAAGCCTTAGTGGATCTATTGAGTGCTACAGAATACACTTTCTTTGCCTGATTACAGAATGTCTTAGAAGTGCTCTAATAGATAGTGAGGTTACTTTGGGCATTGCTGTCAATTTGTATTGCAGAGTGCATCTACCATAGGCAGCACAGGAAAACTGGGTAGGGGAAAATAGAGCAGGTGTTGTGTCAGTAACACATTACCATGCTCACTTCTGGGGTCAGAGATGACTCAGGAATTTTAAAAAGGATATTTAGTTTTTTCGAGCAATAGGGGGGAAATTGGAAATTTCTATCATACAAAATTATTCTTGATTTGAAATATAGAATGAACTTTGGCATATGCATATACTTATGCATTTTGTTTTATGGATGTTCCATTAGAAGAAAAAAAATAAATCCATCAAACTCCAATATTTACATTTGTCTGATATTGCAGAAAGAGAGGATCATACAAAAATATTCTTGTATTGTTGAAATTTTATGGGAGGTAGATTAAGTAGGGGATCTGGATCCAGCTCAGTGGCCGAAGGTCTAGAAAAAGATGTTGCTGATTTTTGCCATTTTAGATTAGGCCACATATAGGATTGTACATAAGAGAAAAAACCCAAGGCACATAGAGAGAGAGGGTAAGGGTTTAAAATTTCTAGAGACATTCTTTGAAGGCTTTCACATAAAACAATTTACGATCACATAATCTTAATGTCTGCTCAATCCTGGATATTCTACTAATATTTTAGGTCAAAATAAAAAAGTACTATTCATACTGGTTGTGCATTCCTTTGCATCATTGTTTTCCAGGTGGTTCCTGAGGTAGCCAGATCCAAATAAGACTAATGATAACTAAACCCAGAAGAAAAACAGAATAAGCACTCAGTCATGTCGCTGGAGCCAGCCACTCTTGGATTTTCCATATTCCACTGGTACAAAGGAAAAACTATGACTCAGAGTTATTGCAAAAGCAGTTTGATATATAAAACAAGTTACTGTACCTTTATGCAGTATTTGGTCACTGAAAGACATCTAAAATAAGGAATAATTGCCTAATTTGCCTCTTGAACAATACTGAGATCACATAATCACAGAATCACACAATATGCCAAGTTGGAAGGGACCCACATGATGACTAAGGACCTGTGAGTGGTCTAGACAGTCTGCACTTGGGGAAAAAGTGCATTGCTCTGCTGTGCCACCCTGTGTGCCCAACCAGCTGTCCTGCCCTCCTCTGCAGCCCTCTGGTCACTGTTTCTGCAGGGCACTGCAGGGTTGGGGCCTTCCCCATGCAAGACTGAGGATGATGAGTGGCAGAGGGAAGTGGCCAGCTCAGAACTTCCCTCTGGTCCTTGAGAAGTGCAAATCCTTCTCCTCCTGTGAAGGTGAAGTCCCGTGAGGTGGGGGGACTGTGTGCAGGATTAGGAGAGGAACTGATGGCTGCTCCCTGGATTCTGGTCCCAAGCTATCAAACAAACAGAAGAACTCTGCCTGTAGGGTACACTTGAGGGCAGCAGGTGTTTTATAGCAAAATCTCATAAATGTGTCCACTGTGTGAGCAACATACAGCCAGCCTTGGTATTTGTATCAAGAGCTGAAAAAACAGTCTATATTAAAATAATGTGACTTTATTTTTTTACCAAATTTAAAAACCATTGTTTGCTTTGTTTTAGTTTTAGAAGAGTAAAAAAGCAAGCTCATGTAATGAAAAGTGGATAGAACTTCATCTAAACTCAGTCATGGTTTCTCCTCAGAACAGCAACACTGCCAGTGTGCCTGTATGCATACCATGCTGCAAACTAAATTATAACAGCTCCTGGTTAGAATATTTGCGTCTGTGTAAAAGATGTATATGCTTCTCTTCTCGATCATTGCATTTTAAAAGTCACAGTATCACATGAACTTACTCAGAAAATTCTCTTGTATAAACATTTTTAATGTAAAATAAAATAGTAATACATATTATAATACATAATAAAATGTTGACTAAATAGATCTGAATTTAAAATAACAATGCAGGAAAAAATGTAAATATCAGAAATACTTGTAATACAGAGAGTTTCTATACAGGAGAAGTTACTGGTTAATTCTTATTCAACTTGTCGGGTTGTCTAATTTTGACAGTGAGATCTCTCAGTGGCATTCAACATATCACCACTCACTTTGCAGTGAAATTAAGTATCTACTCAACACTAAAGTGCTTGGCTGTTATTCAACCATGTTTGCTCTTAATGCTTTTAAAATCCATTAGCTCTCATGGACCTTATACAGATTGACAATGTTGTACAGAATGAACAGTTACCATTAAGTTAACTGGAAGACAAAACAAAACAAAAAAAACAGCTGTGAAAACCTGAGAGTTTATATGTATTGATCAGGAAATGCCTGCTACAAAAGAAATGTAAAACCACACAGAAGTGTAGAAACAATACACTTCCAGAGCTGAAAAAATGAACATTTGTATCAGGGTTCCTCAGAATCACTTTTTCTGTTTGCACAGAGAATTGAGGGCATAGATTGATGCCTGGTGTAATTGATTATGTATTAACATTAGCAGAAGATGACATGAGGGGGTAATGATAATGCATATGAGTTATTATAGCTACATATACTGGGTAATGCTACACCAACCAAGCAATTATTACTGGCTGTATCAGCTCTCTGCATTGAAGCTGATGTCATGTTTGATATGCAAGAATTTATTTATCCTGCAAAATCTCAACCAGACTATTCTTTGTATTTAAACGAGATACGCATGTTTTATTAGAAATTACGTAAATAAGTAAATAGGTAAATAACAGTAAATAAGACTCTTGTGAATCACCTCTAAAATATTAGTCACCCTGTTTTGGGAGATGGGCAGAAAATTTTCTCAGATCTTAATAAAGTAAGTTCAAATGCATTTTGACTTCAGAAAAATAAGTAATAATCCTTCCTTCTCAGAAGCCTGTTGTAGTCAATAAAATTCTAAAGACGCTACAACAACCATCCAAACCCTTCCAATTCTTTAAGTAGAACTTAAAAGTATGTTTTAAAGTTAGTTAGATTTTGAATAGATCTGACTCCAAAATAAAGCCAGGTGCAGTACAGGCTGACCTCACTGACATTCAGGCACAGATCAGGCTCCTTGGCTTACCAAAATCTCTGTAGCAACTTCAAAGGCATAATCTTAATATTTTGAAACCTTCAGGGAACTCTGTATTAGATTCATGTCACCATTATCTTGACTTGCTCTCTAATTTTTAAGGGTTATCCTAAGAAAAAATATGAGAAACATATATGCTAAGAAAAACTTCATTTAATCTATCGTTTCCATGGAATGATGACAGAAAAGCTATTACATTTTCCATGCTGAAAGACCTAAGCTTATGGTTTGCTGTGGCACACCATGGCTGTCCTATTTCAACCTTTTTTCTTGACAGTAATTTTTAGGAATGCAGAAACTCCAGCAGTATAAATCATCTAAATTTATAGTGGTTTATAGCTCTGGATCCAAAATTCCAGCTTTTTCAGCAGTATAAGAATTGAATTTTTTATACCATTCTCTGTGAAAGAATGGAGTGTCTTGGGCAACAGGATTGGTGAATGTCTTGGTGCCCTAGTTTTGGTATACATCATAGGAAGAGATGTATACATACATAATAAGGCAGGAGAGAGCATGAAATGAAACTGCCAAAGGAGGAAATCAGTGTAGATCAACATGAAGATGTGACCAGTGCAGATGAGCCCTAGACTGGATAGGGCCAATGTGCACTCATAAAACCCAGGTATCACTGCTTTTGCTTTAGTGGAAGAACAGCCTGTCCCTGCTGCTCCTGACCCAGCCTTGCTGCTGCCACCGCTGTGTACCAAACTTCTAGACACAGTACTTCTAGACACAGTCCTTCTACTCATCAGTTGAAATCAGAAGTATTTAGGACTGTTCTCTCTAGGATTGGGATGATCAAATTTTCCATATAGAGCATGGATATTGCTATACATGCTAATGCTATGCATTGAAGTAACAAGATGCCAATACTTAATGTAAGGAAAAATGAAATAGGACTAAAAGTGCTATGGAAGAACAAGTGATAAATGAACAAAACATTCAAATTGAACCAAAGAGTTGTTAATAGAAAATGGAGCTTCAATAATTTGCTCCATTTAAAAAAAAATAATTTATTCTAAAATAAGAAGATCAAAATTTAACACCTATTTCTGAGAAATTTATTTCTCCATGATGGGAGAATGTTCCCCAACACCAGCTCTGGCTCTGCTGAACAGTCAAGATAAGGTAGTGAGCTCTTACAGCAACAGCCATACAGAGTTAAACAAGTTTGAGTAGCAAAGTTGTAAGGTGTTTCCTTATGGCAGAAAGCAGGTAACTTTGCTGTGTCTCTGGACAGTTTAAGAGACTTTGTTGGTAGATAAAGACAAAGACAGTTAACAGTAAACACAGGGAGCACTTGTCTAGCTCAACTTCTAATAAAACTAACAAACGTCATTCTTAGTGTGCAGGTATCAAGGGAGAGAATATGCAGCTAATCTGTATTTCATTCTCCTACTGTCTTAACTGAACTGGGAACTGCTGAACAGAAGCAGAAGTGAATGCTCAGTTTGCTTTGCTCAAACATGCTCTTCTTAAGGGAAATTTGACATTACGCTAAATTTATAATTTGTGAAAATATTCTTATTACATCCTACATAGATAAGCATAACAAAGTTTTCTGCAAAGCTGTATACTAAGAAAGAGTTTTGGAAAATCACAGAAGAGAAAGCCATTTCTAAGTGTAGAGAATCAAACTCATATCATCCCAGACTTGAGCTCTCTATCCATCACAACACACTTGCCTCAATGTAAGTATACTGCTAACTGTCTCTTTCTTACAATAACTGGAACAAATCTCCAGAAAATAAAGTCCTTGTATATATGAAACTGCTTTCATAGCATTTTTTGTCATTGATAAGTTTTCCTGTGTTACCTTTTTTACCTTAACTTTCAGCCTTTTCACTGAGCATCTGTTAGCTAAAATGAAGCCTATAATAAACATTTATGTCCCTCTTTATACTGATTGTTGTTTACACCTATGTGGAAAGGCTGTAGGAATATACTGAATATTTATGTAGCAAGAAATTGCACCTCCAGACTATTAAACACCAAGTGGAGCAGCTGGGATTCTTTAAATGCATTCAGACCACTAGCAGTATCCATTATTTATCTGCACTACTAGCTGCACTTGCAAAGATTGTTCACTCTTTCTCCTCTAACACCTGATGACAGCAGAATGAGAGCACATCCTTTTTAACCCCAGCAACATCCCAATTTGTTTGGAATTGCATTCTGGTCTGCATTCTCATTACAATGAAGTAGCAATGTGAGAAAGTTGAAAGTCACTACCTGCTTTTTAAGAGAAAGAAGATATGGGGTTTGTTGGCTTCACCCCCTACTCTACTGCTGTGAGATGTCACCTGGAGAGCTGTGTCCAGATCTTGGGCCTCAAACACAGGAATATGGACCTGCTGTAGGGAGTCCAGAGGAGGGATATGAAGAAGATCAAAGGGCTGGAGCACCTGTCTTTTGAGGAAAGGTTAAGTGAGTTGGGATTATACAGACTGAAGAGAAGGCTTTTCTGAGACCTTAGAAAAACACGTATAAGGGGTTACAGGAGAAGTGGAAGCAGACATTTTACAAAGGTATGGAGTATTGGGATAAGAATCAATGGATTTAAACTGAAAGGGAGTAGATTTAGATTGGAATAAGGAAGAAATTCTTTACTGTGAGAGTGGTAAGGCACTGGAACATATTTCCCAGAGAAGTTGTGGATGCTCCATTCCTGGAATTGTTCAGGGCTGCATTGGACAGACCTCTGAGGAACCTAGTTTAGTGGAAGTCCATAATAGGATTGGAAATAGATGGTCTTTAAGGTCCCTTCCAACCCAAATGGTTCTATGACTATTCAGCAAATTCTCGTCAGCTGCACTGTCAGGGCCAGCTCTTTTGCTTGAATAAAGCCAAAAGAACAGCATGAATCAAAGAGTACAATCAAAAGAAGACTGTTCTCTGGAAACACCTCTGGAGCTTTAAATTTTGTTTACATTTTTTCTCATATCCCAGTCAAATCTCAATTTGCATTTGTTGTATTGCAAAGCATATCCAGAAGGAAGTTCAAGGTGTTATCCAGTCTATTCCTTTTCCTCAGTTTTGCATGTACCACTACTCACAGATACACATTTCAAAAAACTAAAAATCATATAGAAATCTCTTAGAAATCATATAGTCTACTCTTTTTCATTCTTATTAATCTCAGAAGTGGGATCTAGATCCTTAACAGCTAACTCACTTCGTTATCATGTAAAATTTATTAAAAGGGTTTTGATTTCCTCTATATGTTTGGTTTTTCACTTGTTTCTTTCATTGCATCTATTATCTAGTCATATTAAAAATACATGAATGTTAGATGATGTCCCATTTTTCTAATGAAACTTGTTAATTAAATTACTTTCATTATACAGTGATTCCTCACCTTTAATTTATTTCTGGAAAGAAATTTACTTACCCTAGTAAAATTCAAACTTTAATAGTGCTTCTGTTCAGTTTAACAAGTGATTCTGTACATTCAGAATACACATTCTGCTCTTTGCTGATATTTCTTGCATGATCCTTATGAAGGCTCAATATAAAAGTGTCTGTCTTTCCTCCATGACGGTGTAAAATGTAGTGGTTTATTTGCTTTGGTTGTGTATATTTAGTTGCATATGATGTATTGTTTATGATATGTTATATATTTATTTTATTTTAGTCCTGATCATAACAGATAAGGAATGGATTCTTATGATAACATATTCTGGGAAGACATTTCAATAAGGCTTGTCAAGTCCAGCTTAAATACAATCACATTAGCAAGAATTTAAAAAGTCACAATACTAGCAGAAATAAATCATTTTTCTAAGTCAATGTAATCAGCAAAGAAATAAAAGGAGTGTCTTTCCTAATGCACCTCTTCAAGAACTTTTTAAGGGCTTAGATTTTCCAGTAATGCAAATAGCAAATCATAATAATAACTATTTTTAGAAACTTGTCTCAATGAAATTAGTGGAAGAAAACTCTTGCACATTTTGATTAGCTTGGAACTTTGACAGATGTCCCACTTTTGAATTCTTTTGGAACCACCTTTCAAAGCTGGACAGCATATTGCAAGATCACACTGACAGAGGCAACATTTATACAATATGTAGCTCACTAATTTAACAGAAAATAATTGGGGATAGTACTCGCAACATTAACATAACTCTTCAGATTTCATGATGGCATTCACAAAGAGAGATTTTCTGCATCTAAGCCTTCTTCTAGGTATACCAATGTCAAGTTCTGGTAAGCACTCACATAGTGTTTTTTCAACGGACAGTGATCTTGTGAATTTTTAAATTCACAAGCCCAAGTCAAAACTCTAAAGGGTTCAGAAAACAAAATGCTCAAGAAAGTGCTAATATCCTTAAGCATGAGATGTGTTGCAGTGCCCTGTACTTTGGAGAAAATTCATGACATAATCAAGATGAAATATTTTTTCATGATATGGATTATTTTTTTTAAATATAAAAGTATTTTGATTTTATCCTGTTCATCAGCGTGGATACTCTAAAAATAATAAATAAGTAATTTAAAAATAATTCCAGCAGTATTTAGAGCCTGAGTTTTCATATGAATTGAGATGCACGTAGGACTACAAGATTCAGGATTAACAATAAAATGATGTAGCACTCTGAGTTCACAGGAAGCATGTAAGAGAAAAGAACTGCTGAATAAAATGTGTGTAAGTGCATGAATATAAAGTGATGGACTTCTTTTTCAGAAGATGCAAAATAGCTCACTGTTCATTTTTCATCAGCACTGAGCTATTTGTATTGATCTTGGAGACTGCTGTGTTTTTAGAACTTTCAATATTGCAAATGATTAAGGGAAATCACTGATGTTACAAACAGAATACCTCCTCCAAGCAGATGCAATGTCAGCTTCCTCCATTTCTCTTTGTGGCTTTGGATGATGTATCTCCTGTCTTCTCTTGGAAATCTTGCAGAAGATGTTAGATCATCACAAGTAAGTAAGCGAGAATGCCCAGGATACAACACCTTATATTGTTTTCTAACAAAATAAATGCATTATGTCACAGATGAACCCCTCTAAATTGCACTGTTCACTGCATTAAGTAAAGATTTATAGATAAATATTTCTGGAATCTCTGTCATAACAATGAGAATATCAGGGAACTATAAACTTATCTGCTTGTATCTTTTCCAGGTTAAAAGAACATCCACTGCGCAATTTCAGTTAATTCTTGAGATGCAATTCAGGGAGTTTCAAGCCTTTAACTAATGTTTTCACCAGTCTGTTATCCAATTGTAAATATGCTTGTTACTTTACAGAACAACCATTTGGCAATATATTTATTAATGTAATTATACCAAAAAGCTTGGACACACTGGGATAGAATTGATATGTTTGCTGTGTATTAGTATAACAAACATGTATTTTGCCAGTACTAATAAAGGCTGTAGGCCTTGTGCTTATCTGACAGTGTCAGGTCTTACGATTTGTCTGAGCTTGCCTTGACTTTTTATATTTTTAGCATTTGCAAATGTATGTAGGCACTGCATGATAACAATAGCCTTTGAAGTTAAGCCAGGATATTGACAACTCAGTGTGGCTGGCATCCCACCTAGTCTGTACTCCAGGGGCACTGGTATTGTCAGGCCAGAATCCAGAGGGGTTTTAGAAAAGGTGTAGTTATGGGTAAGGTTTTTTTCACAATTGTTTTTAAAACACTATTATTAAGGAAGCTTCTTCTGTATTAATTTGTACTATAACTGCATCTAGGTTAACAATGATTGTTGGTTTTAAGTAGATTCTTAGGATTTTAACTTATATGAGAAATTGTTGGCTTTATATATAAGGGGTACTATACTTTTGCTTACATAGATACGGTGGGTGTAATATTGGATGCATACATACTAAGAAACTTGCAAATTTAATATCATTATTTGCATCCAGTGGAATGCGTGTGTGCAAAACAGGTCTAGAGTACATGGCAGTCTTCTGAACAATAGTGTATCTTAAGTAGTATGCATGCTGAAAATGAATGTTTCAGCAGGGTAACATTCTTCATTAGCTGTTTAAAATTGTCCTAAATCAAACAAATTAATTGAGAAGGTTAAACTGAGTGCTTTTTCTAGAACAAAGCAGAGAGAGGCCACAATTGTTCAAGACCATCTTAGGGAGGAGATTAGATGTGTTAGATTTTCTGCCTAGACTTGTACACAAAGATCTGCTAAAATATCCACTTTGTTCCTTGAAGTTGATGTTTGCTGAAGCCTCTGAATCAGGTCTTGACAACAGCCTCAGTACACAAAAATCCTGCCCTGAAACCATGTAAAAAACCCCACATTCTCTGTTATCTGTTTATATCCATTTACCTTTAAAGTCCTTAAGAAGTACAGAAATTCTCTCTCCCAAATTTTAAACATAGGGAAGAAATGAAAGATATGATTTTGACCAGGAAAATGCAATGTCTGTTGCAGAGGTTTGATCCAAGAAGTATTTGTTGAGACATTCTATTTAGGAGTATTCAAAAAGAAAAATAGCATAGAAGTTATGTTATTATTTTTATTATGTATCCATGTTTTGATATTGCCCAGAACTCAATTAATTCAGTCCCCATTATACTGAGAGTAATATATACCATAAATCAGAGAAAATTTTATGCCTTATAAATGAAAATGCCTTTAATTGTGCTTTTCAGTGCTGCATATATGGTCTTATGATAATTTCTACCAAGATTATTTTTATTCATAGGTGGTCAAGCCAGTAACATTTCTAAAATGGAAGGTTTTATGATGGAAGAAAAAAGTCATTATTTTGCTTGCAAAAAAAGCAGCAAAGAAAACCAGGTCAGGCAATGCGGGTTCAGAAAATTGTCTTTCTAACATGATTATTTTGTTTATTTGTAACAAAAAAAAAACCAGCTTTAATTATCTCCAATCAGAGCTGTTCAAAATGTTTGTAATAAAGATCTACTGGACCTGAGAAGATTTTAATGCTTTAGAAAAACCAGGCATGCACTCTGTGTTTGTAGCTTTGGCAACCTGATAACTCAAATGTTGCAGTACCTTAGGCATCATGTAGTATATGCATTACTTCATTTACAATTTTTTATTCATTGTTAAATGATTGTCTTGCATATGTTCATTTTGATAAATCTGCTCAACCTCTCTGCTAAATCTCTCTTTTTTCTACCTTCACAGACTTCCTGATTTTCCCTCTAACAGCTTTATGCCATTTTCTCTCAGGCTTCCTCCATCTTCTAAATCCCACCTGTGTTCTTCACACACCAAAATTGTCTGAAATTCCACAAAGGTAAATGCAGGGTCCTGCATGTGGGGAAGAATAACCCCATGCACCAGTGCCAGCTGGGGGTCAACCTGCTGAGAAGCAGCTCTGTAGAGAAGGACCTGGGGCTGGCTCCTGGTGGGCAATGATGCCTTGGGCTTTTGGGTATTTTATTCTGCATTAGTGTGTGGCTTTTGTTCAGGGTTGCTAAGATCTTTTCACAAGGTGATGCAGACACAACAATCCTACTCCAATTGGGAGCAGCTCTTCCAGGCATCAGCAACAGGCTGTCCATGAGCCACAGTGTCCCCCAGGGACCAAGAAGGCCAAAGGAATCCTGAGGTGCATTAGGAAGAGCACTGCCAGCAGGTGAAGGAAGAGAAAAAGAGAGAAAAGAAAATTAATAGATACTTCTTCTTAAGGAACATGGACTGTATTTATTAAATAGTAGATCTGCTGTAGATTCCTAAGGTAATTAATTTTTTTTTTTCAGCTTTCAGCATAGACTCATCTGGCATAGAAGCAAACACATGAAAAATGCACTGATTAGGGAGCTGTTTGTGTTATTCTAAGAATCATCATTTGGAAATCCACATCATTTTGCCCTGGGAGCAAAATTCCTCTCATGCTCTCAGAAACTCAGATATTTCCAATGTAGTTCATTCTACTTTCCTTCTTTGGATCCCCAGTTTGAGCTTTCTAAAATGTGTATGTGCAACATGATTTCTACATCAACCATTAACAATGCTCATAATTAAATCCATCTCTCAAATTATATTTAATAGAGTATTAAAGCTTTAGGCTGTTTCCTACTGCCACCAGAGTGGGCATTCATTACATATTTAACATAGAAATAAATTTTTTTTTGGCCATCATAATTTTTTTCTATCAATTTAATTTGAATAAGGACTGGGCAAATAAGTAAGATGAAAAATTAAATCCAGATGATCTTATTGATTAGAGAGATCTGACCTCTAATCTAAGCTTCATTAATTATCTTAGCTTCCACTTCAGAAAGCAGAAATTCAAAAGTTTTAATTACATTACTTCACTGCATGAAACATCAATATCATTTATGATGTCTATATAATTACAGACTCATTAACTCCATGCAGTCTTTACTGTAACAGGTACTGTATCTTCAGTTTATACATGATGATGCAATTTGGGAGTAAATATAATCCTTGGAGTGTCTAAATTTAATGATTGTTAAAACTCTACAGTGATGTTTGCAACACTAATCCAAATGAAGGGGAAAACCAGTTAAGAAGTCTAATTAAGGATACAGGTCTCTTGCAAATCAGTTTTCAGAATACTACATATATTCTACTGATTTTATCTGCAAGACAGAGGCACCTAATGTACAAACCACTAGATTCTGGTGGATTTTATACACTGGAAAAATGTGCTAGACAATGTTTATTTCAAGGTTTTGCAGAAAAGATATTCTGTTTTTTATTTGACACAAGAAGATGGAACTGAAGTGCACACTTAAAACTAGGTAAACTGAAGGAGAGAAAAAAAAAATCCAAGACATATAAGTATCTCTTTTATTTTAAATATTTCTTGATTCTGTAATACATACAGACATCATTGATTATAGGGTGCAACGACCAACTCTAAACACCTCTTTAGAAAAGAGTGTAGCTATATACAGCATTATAAAGATTTTTTTCCGCCATCTTGAAGTGTATCCATAGAAAACTGCTTTTCTTCTGCTATTCTACTTTCTAGATGTTTAGTATATATCTGGCTCTAAGAAAGCCTTACACCTTCTTGCTGAAATGCCAGACAGTCTCAAAACATGTTTTTGTCTTTGAACACAGACTTTTCTGTATTTATTTTTGGTGTATGGTGACTCCAGAAATTTCAATGCCATTAACATGATGTGATATCAGATGATTATATATTTGTTGATTTCACAAAAACATGCAATTGTCCATGCAAAACATGGTTATGTGATTTTTTTTATATTGAACAGGAAAAAAGAGATGCATGAAAGACCAATGAAAGACCAAACAGGAACATATAACTCTTGAAAATAGACATGAAAGAGTATAAACATAAAATATTTATAGTCTTTAATGGAAATGCATGTGAATTTGCCAACTGAGAAGAGATGTAAAATGGTGCTTAAACAGAGATTATGCTTCAACCATCCATGAATATTTGAAAGCAGCCTAAAATCAGTCATTCTTCCTCCACCTCAAATCCTGTTTTTCCAATGCGCATTAATTGGTCCAGTAGATTTTACTCAAACCAGGACTGATATATAGAAAGTTCAGGAGGCATGTATCTTTACAATCTCAAGCTTCAAATATATTAGTAGGTAAATAACTGCCTAAATAAACTGCTGAGCAAGTCACCAGTTTACCTCAACTAACAATTCATATTTCAGAATATCTAAAAACATATTGAAGTTTTGCTCTTAAAATAAGAGCAGAATGGTCCTTTGAAGTACTACTTTATTCACCATCCTAATTGTACCATCCACCAGAAAAGGCTGAAATCATCAAGGTCTTAAATAAGAAAAAACAAGTCAAGAACATATGGAGCAGCAATAGTTCTTCTGAGAGGTCTTGTAATTTACCCAACTAATTGAATACTCATTTACCCACCAGGAAAAGTTATTAATTTCTCGGTAAACCTCAGTTCTAGTAAAGAATATAAAATGACAAATATTTGATTAATATAATTTTTCAAGTCAGGTGTTGTGTTTCCATTAAGAAATTTTAGTGCTGACAACATATGGAGATGCCAAGAAAAAATAACATATTTGTTTCCCTCCTAGCTTTCTTCCAATGACTCATTCTGTCACTTTAAGGCAGAAATTTAAAAAAAAAATTTAAAAAAAAGAACAAAAATAAAGCCAAAATGCAGTGTTTGCTTTATTTTCTTAAACAATGAGCCAAAATCTAGAAATTTAAAAATTTATGTGAAATTTAATTTTTCCTTGAATGAGTGTCAGATGTTAGATGGCCTAAGAAAAGGGCCTTGGTAATCAACTGGCAGATCCCCCAGTAAGAAGCACACTTCAGCAGTAACAAGTGACAGAAAATACAAAATTTAACTAGGTCTGTGAATGTCCTACTGTTAAATGATATAAAGGGAATTAAGTCCTCTTCTAATTTCAGGAAGGAGAGGTCAGCTCTCTCTATCCTTGTTTGTGAGACTTCCTACCCCTGAAATTCCATACCCTTCAATTCTTTCCAGTAGGGATTTGTGCTTGACCTCCCCATGTGACTGATAAATGGTTATGGATGAACTGAGCAGAAAAGCCTTGAAACATGATGTGCAGTGAAGGTCAGGTGTGAGTTCCTGTTTGACTGTCAAACCTAAATTCACCAAGACAAGTTGAATACCTCTGTGCCTGAAAGCAGCAGCTCTGCTGTCAGGAGCACAGGTACTAACTAATGGCATGTTTTGGTCTGACTTTCTGTCTGAAGAGCCAGAACTTGGCACAGAGAGAGGAATTCATATTGAGCCTAACTGGATTGCTCATATCAACGGAGAGGTATTTAGGTTTAGCTGCAAAGTCACTTCCAGTATATCAGGTCTTACTGGACACTGGTTCAGAGCAGCAAAAACCAAATTCCATAGATTCCTTGCTGTCAAACTGACAGGGTCCAGTTTCCATGATCAGTAGAGAATGATTTTTTGCAACTAAGCCATAATACTTGAGGAAGCCGGATATTTTGTGCTTGGGCTTAAGAGATGGCCAGCATCCACAAGCTCTTATTCCATTTTGCCTGTTTTTTATGGTATGAAATATGAACCTTATCTCACTCCATCGGATTTTGTCCCACTCATTCCTCCTTTCTTTATCTTCTTTTCCTGAATAATGGGGTATATATAGCCAAGACTTTCTTAATAGCTATGTGTGAGGAAAAAACACTTGAGGAAGTAACTAAAAAATTTATATTTTAAACACAAGAGTGAGAGTACAGCCCAAGGTGAGGGTTCCATAGGAGTATTTTGGACTTTTTTTGAAAAGAGATTTTAAGACAGTTTCCTGTGTGGAAACCCAATGAAATAAAACAATATTTACATTCTAGACTTGTGCTTCTCTCTCCAGAAGAAAATTTAATAGTCTTCTATCACCTTGTTCTCTCAGAATATTTTCATTGTAGGAAATCAGCACAATAAATGAGAAACAAAGTTTCCGGGAAAACAGAAAGACATATGTGTGAGCATGCATAGGTGGGTTTAAGTCCAAAATTACATAAATCTGAGAAATAAACAGTTACTGATTATAAAACACAAGCCAGGTAAAGACAAAAGCTAAATTTATGTTACTGTAGCATGTAGAAAGTCCTCAATCTCATCTCTTTAAAGAGAAATTATGGAACTTCAATGTTTACTGGTTATAGACACACTACACTGGGTTTCTCTCTCCCTACCTTAGAGCTGACCATGATTTTTCATTCCATACTCCAGCATACAGTTATTTATATCTCACCATCTACAGAAAGGACCAAGAGATAACCAATTCTTTGCATGAAGCTGGCCTGAGAATTCCATCTGGAGAGAAGGTTTTGAAGGAGCTCTTGCTGCATATTTGCTGTTCTGGAGGAGCTCTGTAGGGCTAAGTGGTACAGCCAGAAGTTTCTGCATAGAGCACCAACAGATATGTGTGCAAACTCCTTCACAGGACAAACACTTTCTATGAAAAATGAAAACAAAGCTGAATTTGAGCGGAGATGGTTGCTTGCTACTGTCACCAATTTCCTACTTCAGAAACATCAAGTTAACACACATTATGAAATAAGGGGATATGGTTCAGCACATCGATTGAACCTGGTATATGGCCAGGTTTGCCCAGATGCTTGAGCCCCGGGAGAAGTCATAATTCTTTGAAAGATCAGAGAACATCTTTGTTTCTTCTTCCAAGAGTACACAAAAGTTCAGCTACAAAGAACTAGCCCAAATGTCATTCTCTGTGTAGCTAAAACAGGTGAGGAAATTTGAACTTTGAATAACCATGAGCTCTAATTCCTTCCAAAGATGAATTTTTTGCTCATTAAGTACAAAAGAATCCTCTGTCTCATTACTAGGAGAAATCAGAAGCAGGACCAGCCAAAGATAAATANAAGAACTTTAAAGTCATCCCAACTTTTCCTGTTTAGTCTGTATCCTGATGAATCTGAAACAATATTATTCCCTATGCATTAGCAGTGTTGTTGAACATGGTTATTGAAAACAATATTTAACATCAACAGGATTTGCAAATTCCAAAATTCCTGCTAGACCAACTTCCTAAAAGTCAGTTAGATTCGCAATGCCAGATTTGTATCAGATGCCTTCAACACAGTTACTCTCAGGTGTCATTTTTTCTGATATTAGATAGCAATGTCAAATTTTGATTTGCTCTCCTGTGATTAATTCCAGTTTCAGGTTAATTCAACTCCTCAAACTCCCAGTCTTTCCCCTGTTAAAAAGCAATGAAAGAGATCACAACAGGTGTAACCATATTTCCATTGATGGATGCATATCTTAGATATGATTTGACTTACAGTTTAACCAAGACCAACATTCTGCTTTTTCACTGCTGTAACTAATAAATTAAATTTGTGTTATATTCAGTCCTGTTCAAAAGTTTACAGGAGGGGTATTATCTGTCTTATAAAATCCAGCAATGTATAAATTCATTGATTACAAGGAATGACATTACACTCAAAAAGGATGTCAGAAGAAATGATAGGTCAAACCTCTTAGGAATATCTTTGATTCATAAACTCTATATTAGACTTTGTGCAAGATATCTATTCAAAGCACCTTTTTGTCCTGGTCTTGAAATCAACCCGTAAAATTAATTACCCCCTCACCCCGTGGGAGCTGAATGCAGGCCTCTCATTCATTTACCTTAATATACTGTAAGGATCTGATAAAACAACCGAGGATTTATATGTCAGGAGGAGTTTGCCAGATAAAGTCATTTTCTTTCTACCAGGTCAATAGAAAGGTAAGTCTGCTTTGATACTTCCACAAACTGAAGTGGTAGTTTCAGTTTGCATCTGCTATGGTTAGTCAGCTGTGTTGGGATGAAGTCTGAGACTAAACCAATGCCTGAAAACATGTTTTTTCATGTAATTATTGTCAATGGATGCCTGCTGATTATAGTCAAGGGAGCCAGAGCAAGAACAGTGTTCCCTTGAAGATAGTCACTGAATTGCTGACTAAATCAGCCTGATGATGCACATACACTTCTCCTTTCAGTTTGTTGGTTTATTCTATGCTTCTATGTAAAAACGAAAACAAACAAGGAAATCCAATCTTTTTATAACAGCATGCAGTAATCACCATTGGGTGTCTATGAGGACTTGGACAAGGAAATCACGAGCAAAATAAAATATTGTTTAAATGAATTAAATATCAGACTTGAACAGGCAGTACCACTACCTAATTTTCATACCTGAATACAGCCAAAATACCATCCACACTGGCCATAGGATCGTGTATTTCAGCCTGACTATTGGCTTCGTAACGTAAAGTTGTCACTAATTCTTCTATACATTTACTGAAAGAGTGATTCCATACCAGCCCTTAGCTCTGCATTTTCACATCCTTTTTCATTAAACTATTTATTAACTGATTGCGTGTTTTATCACTCAATACTTTTGAATTTTCTAATATTTTTAGGATTCTTTCCCAATTGCTAGCTACAGTGACAATTTGGGTTTCTCCAGGCCAATTTAAATTTTTCCACATATTCTTCCTTGTCTCTTTTGTAGCCTTTACTTTTATGTTATAAGCCTTGTTGTGCTGGGATTTTCATGATGAAGTCCAAATGGATAAGAACTAGAGCTGAACTCAGTTAGCACCACTGATTTAGTTTCTGTTCCAATCCACTTTTGATGGAGAAGGGTACTTCAGAACACAGTCACTGCTTCATTCCAGCTGCCAGGAACACCGTAGAAAATGGAGCTAGAGAAGTTCTTTGATAGTTTTGGGCATAGAGTTTAAACATTTCAGTCCCACTTAGACACCTCAATGAAAGCCCAAAGGCATGAAAGCAACTGTTGGGAGTTGAAAGTAAATGAAAGCATTTGCTAAGAAGCAAGTTTTCTTACGCTGGGTGCAGTGGAATGCTGATGGAATTCATCCATTAATGGGTAGGTTTTGTTTCCTTCCTAAGGAGAGACTCATCCATGTGAAAATTTCTAAAAAGGCTTCAGACTTGCTTTTAAGCCTTATGCTCACATAAATTGTCTTCATATTTTACCATTCAATTTGTGAATGTGACTGACTATGGTCACACAATAGTGAGAGTACACTACTACTGCAGAATATGGATCAGCCAAGGACAAAAAAACCTTTAAAAATCTCAAGAACTGTTATATTTAAATAAGGTCTTATTTAGAAATATAATTATAAGAAAAACAAGAAAAACAAGACCATTTTATCAAATCATATTTTATCAGTTTGCACGTAATTTGTTTGCTTTAGTTCAAATTTCCTTGGAGAATCTACTCAACTATTTCACTTGCAAATATGTAAATCTGTGACTTCAAGCTGCTGAGATGGAAGCCTGTGTGACGGACTCTATGAAATTCCCTTGCAAACTTTTAAGTAATTCCCTTGGCTTTTACCATATACAGCCATTAGCACAAAACCCTCATGTTCCTAATATTCACTAAACGAAACTACTTCAGATCTATCTGGGTCTCTGTACACAAAATTCTTCTCCTGACTGAAAGTACCAATGCCCTGTGTTGAAATTAAAATGCTCCTTTCCTGTAATAGGGACAAACAATTATCTCCTATATTTGGGTATAAAATATTTCCCCTAATTCCAATAAATTTAATCAAGATTGCTTATTTTTTTAATGTGTATACTGCACAGTAAATAGGAAATTATCAGTCCCCATCCCTGGTTCAAGAAGGTTCAGCCAGGATGGTGCAAAGAACCATGAACAGTCCAAGAACCATCTGTGCTTACCATTTTATTAATTATCTGGGACAGCTATATCCTATATTGCGTAGAGCTGAACTACTAACACTTAAGCTTCTGAGCAATATCTTAGTTTTGTTTTCAGCTGATGTCAGGCTAGGGTGAGGAGGAAGCATCATGCCACACCATCAGCAATCTAGAAAATATATAGTGAAACTCTGTCTCTTTAAGTTTTCATTTAATCACATGCTAATATTAACCAATAGGATGCAAATAAGCTGTTCTCCTTCCTGACATTTCTGTATATTTTTTAACATAGTGTTCTTTCTGTGAAAGCACCACACACTCTCACATCTAATGAACTTCCTTCCTAACCGAAGATTAGGATGAGGAAGAGAAATTAAAACACAGGAGTTAATTAAAACTTAAAGCTGAAGAGGATTCTCTGGATGCAAGTTTCAATCAGAAACAAAATTAATGTTGCAAAGAAAGAAGTCTAGTCCCTGATATGGAGCTTTCAGAGCCTGTGCAGAGTTTGGCACAATGAATGTGCTGATACTACGTGATTTACCAATGTCCAGGCTCCTTGGTCTAATCCAGCCCATTAGAAAATGTATCTACTCAAGGCTGCTAGAAATGTTTAGACATTCCCGGACAAAGTCAGTGAGATGTTAATGCTGTATGAGATATTAAACCAGAGCACATCTCCCATTCTTAAGAATTAAACTGTTAGATGTACTTCTGATTGAAACTTTTGGTCTTATCTAGATCATGGAAGAGAAAGGCCACTTTCTACAGTAATGGGAAGTCACTTTCGTTTGTGGTAGTTCTTGCTGTGCCTTGAAGAAAAGTTTTGGACTATCCTCATTAGATTTCAGAGCCTCACAACTTCTCCTGGTTTCTCTGTGGTGTCAAAATACTCCCTGTAACTGCATTCAGACCTGAAAAAAACATTATTATTCATCCTCTTTGCAGACAGAAAGGCTGCACAGTAATATTGTCAAAAGCTCCACTGGCTGTGTTGAGATTTATGCATCATGTCAAATGCTACTGAAAAATTGGCTGCCTGTTTCAATTTGCCCATGGAGAGTTACTGTTTGTTAATTTCATACTGTATTTATTATTTTTCCTTAGATTGAAATACAAATTATCCAGCTGAATATAGCCATATTTTGGTGTATTTTACTGGTTTAACACCAGATGGCTACTAAGGAACTCAGAGTTGTTTACTTACTCTCCCTCCTAGGTGGGATGAGGGAGAGAGTCAGAAGAGTAAAAGTGAGAAATTTGTGGGTTGAGGCAAAAAAAGTTTAATAAGTAATGCAAAAGCCATGATGACAAGCAAAGCAAAATAAGGAATTAATTCCCCACTTCTCATCCTGAGGCAGGTGTTCAGACATCCCCAGGAAAACCAGGCTCCATCACATGTAATAGTTACTTGGGAATATTTAGTCACAATGTTCCCCTACCTCTTTCTTCTTCCCCCAGCTTTATGCTCTCTATGATACCATATGATATGGAACATCCCTTTGGTCAGTTCGTGTCAGCTGTCCTGGATCTGCTCCCTCCCAACTCCTTATGCTTGCTCAGTGGTGGGATGGTGTGAGTAGCAGAAAAGACCTTGGCTCTTCATAAGCACAACCTGGTGATCGCAGGATCACGGAGCAGGCAAGGTCGGGAGGGGTTATTTGGTGCAACCTCCTCATTCACACTAGAGCACATTGCACAGGATTGTGTCCAGACAGCTCTTGAGTGCTTCCAAAGAAAAAGACTCCATAACCTCTCTGGGCAGTCACATACAAAGTAGAGAAGGTTTTCCTCATGTTCCAGGGTAACTTCATGTTCTGCAGTTTTTGCCTGTTGCCTCTTGTCCTATTGTTGGGTTGACTGAGCACAGCCTGGATCCGTCCTCCTGACAGACATTGATGAGGTCTTCTCTCAGTTCAGGCCCAGCTCCCTCAGCCTTCCCTTGTAAGAGAGATACTCCAGTCCCTTACTCCCTTAATCCAATCCCCCACTTTTGTTCACTACTGGATCCACTCCAGGAGCTCCAAGTCTCTCTTGGACTGAGGAGCCCAGAACTGGACACAGCACTCCAGCTGTGGCCTCACCAGGGCTGAGCAGAGGGGCAGGATCACCTCCCTTGACCTGCTGGCCATGCCCTTCCTAATGCACCCCAGGACATCATTGGCCTTCCTGGCACCCAGGGCACACTGCTGGCTCAGGGACAGCTTGTTACAAAATTAGCTTGTAAGAAAAATATCCCTGAGTTTTCAGTACTGTTTCCAGCACAAAATGAAAACATAACCCCTACTAGCAGTTATGGAAAAAAATTAACTCTATCCCAGTCAAAATCAGCAGAGGTAGAGAAGTGATAATTGTGAGAAAATCAACAGTCGATAAAGGAACAAGACACTTCTAATACTGGGCTGTCTTTGAACTACGTGGAAACAAACTCACTGTTTGGTTTAGCAATTCTCTTCTGATGTATGCTTTATTTAAATTAATTTCAATACTAGTGACCTTGCAGAAGACACAAACACACCAAGATATGCATCAATTTCAAAGGAAAATTAATTTTCGTTTTGAAAAATTTCATCTGTTTTAAGAACATCAAGGTACTTCAGCATACTTTTCTCAGTAATGCTATTGACATATAATGAGTTGTCACTAACATTAAAGATACTGTCTTTTTATTGTCTGTGTGCATAAAGAGTCTGAGGGCTGCATTTGTGTGCTAATCAGATTACAGTTTGTGAGACTATACATTCTTTAATTTTCCACTGTTGTTACAAGATGGTTTTTTCTACCACTTGTTAAAGACCTTCATTGTTGACAAAATCTACCTCCAAACTGCTTTGAAATATTTCGAAAGCAAAAAGATGTGAGACAATGTGAGATAATGTGTTCTGCACTAGATGATGCTTAAAAATAATCAGTCAAAAAATGACAGTAAGCAGTTATTTTTAAAATCAGTTATTTCTAAATCATTCTTCAGTCTTTAAAGTACATTAAAATAAAATAACCCCCAATTTTACATGTCAGTTACTCTTTTACTATGAATTTCTTCACACAGACAAAATTCATAGCAGGCATATCAAGAATGGTGGGGTAATAACTGCAGTAAAATAAATGTATCAGTGAATGAAATGGAAAAACAGCAGCTAATATTTACTACATTCAAACTCAATTCTAAAACCATCTGTATCTTATTTAAAGCAAATCAAACCATTGTCTAGGATTTTGACAAAAGTAAATTAGGACAGGTTCCCAGCTAATAGGATGCCAATGCTGTAAACGACATCAAAGACTCCTCTACTTGCAAAATAAATTAATCCCACTTCTTTAAAACTACTTTGTGGTAACTCTGGATTTATAAGGATCATTTTCTTGACTGTAGCTCACTGGTCCTGCTGTACATCCTAATCAAATTTGCATTATTTATTGAGTTAATATTTATTGTCTTTTCTTTCCAAGTGAAGAAGTGATGGTAGGATGGCTTACAGGCAGCTAGACATAAACCTTACCCATTCTTTTAAAGTAGAAATACAGAAAAGAAGCATGTATGTCACATACATTTGGATGCCACTACACTGCCTTTTGCTGCCTTCATTGTATTTTAAATATGACTCTTAAGAATGACCCTGCATTGTTGCTACATAGGACTGCAGCTGGGATTAGTATAGTGTGATTCACCAAAGGGTGCTGTCATAGGGTGACTAAGCTGGGACAGGTGCCCAGGGGAAAATAATTTCCCTTGATACCAAAAATACTTCAAGCTTTCTGAAGTATTGTTGCAGGAAGCTTGCTGTGCTGGACTCATCCTCTTCCAGGCAACCTATCTTCTGGTAATATCCTGAAAAGGCTGTTCCACTACATGCCAATTGTACATATATTTTGTGTAGGCAACTTGTTTGCAGACTGCCAATCTGTCCATCAGGCCTATGAGACACAGGACCCAGGGCCCAGAAGCAGCTCAGGTGTTCTGGTTCTCTTTATGAAGGTCAGAAACACAACCATTCTGTGAAAGGGTAAAACAAAAAAGGATTCCAGGAAACAGAAAGGCAAAATTTATTTCTTTGTATGAGCAAACCCAATTTTGGCTATTTTCATTAAGACACACATCTGCTCATGTAAGATCTTTGTTGTGTATCTTAAAATATGAAAGGACAAACATTCCACATGTGAAAAGGACTCCAAGGCTGCAATTGAATGTTAGTTAGAGGATGAGTTCAAAGAACCATCCCATGAAGGAATGTAATTTCTTTTCTTTTTGTTGATTTAAACCTTCTCTTAAAGAGCTTTAAGTTCGCATATTTTTTGGAATACTCTACTAATCCAAAAATCATCCTTTAGTTCTGGTAAATTCTGGCCAAGCCAAGTCATACATTGCATATGCCCATTTGTAATCACAGTGTGCTACCTACATGATGAGCAGATGGATACCATTCCCTGTAAAGGATTAACTAACCTGTAAGGATTAGTCCTGTAAAGGACTAACCTGTTTCGGTCTTACATCGGAAGGAGTCTGGAATAAGGTTGTAACACTGCACAGCACAATGGCTCTTTTTTTCTCAAAAAGTCCATCTAGGATCATGATAAAGTACATCTGTTATTTGGGGAATGGAAAATAAATTAAAAATGTAGAAGAGGAAGAAAAACATTCTTACATTCACTGGGTTTTTTTTGACTAAAAACTCATCTATGGCTGAGATGTTCAGCACTCAGGACTGTGTTGCTGGCTATGTCTGTATATGCAAACAGCCATGAAAGAACCAAGCTGTCCCAGCTTTATCCTGTATCCTCTTCATACAGATGGATATGTTTTACTGCAATCATTTCTGTATTAAGATGCAACCTATTACTCATGCTCGGGCCAGCTGCAGGGTTCATCTGTGTGTCTGACTTACAAGCTGCTGAAACCTACAAGAATGACTGAGGATGATGTACCAAAGCAACATCTCTAATCAGAGCTGGGCTGAGCGGGCGCTGCTGCCACGCTGTCTTGTGCTGAGGGACTGTGAAGAAGTCAATGATGATTGAACAAGATAGAATGGAGCTCTGTAAAGGAAGACAAGTATTGTAGGAGCCGACTACATACAGCTCACACTTGGAGGCAGCTGGGCTTATTGCAAATGCATGATGAATACACATTTTCCACTAGTGATGGACTGATCTAAGACCATATGGCAGTTGCTTTATTCTCTCCCTGTCCAGTTTGAAGGATGGTGTTGCAATGCCCCGGTACAGATGTGTTACAGGTTTATAGGTGGGATGGGAGGTCAGAAGTGTTTTAACAGTACACAGATTTTTTTTTTTCAGCTGGAAAAGTTCATGCATTTCACTGTAACATTCCAAGGTCAATAATATATTCCCCAACATGGAAGATATGAAAGGAAATTTATTACAAGAACTCTCCATTTCTCCTGTCCAACTAGCTAAGGAAGCATCTTTCGTTTTGAAGAGGAAAGATTATTCTATAAACATGTATGATGCAGAAATGCTTGGATACAGAAATTTCATGTACTTTTGAAAAATTACCTACCCTTTTTTGAAGAGTCAGAAATAACAGTAACGGCTTGGGTTTCATTTGCTCTCCTTATAAGTAAAAAAAAAAAATGTATCACAGCTCTGAACCACCAGTGTTCTCAACAGCAAAAGTTCTTTTGAAAGGTAACAGAGACACAAAACTGAGCATGAGTACTGTGGTTTTGTGAATAGAAACTAAACTTTCTACTTAGCTCATGACACTGGCCTTCCTTGTTCTTGTTCACAAACAATCTTTGAATACTTATTTGAGAGGTGAAAGATCACATTAAGATACAAAGACTTGGTTTTATTTCTCATAGTTTTCCAGTCTAGAACTGATGGAATATATCAGCTTCAATCACATAGAGCCAATGTTTTGATCAGATTGAGTATCCCATATCTGTGAGATATTTCAGGAGGCCACAAGAAGTTTTTGGTTATCTGGGTTCCAGAAGAGTCAGAATTTCACATTGAGAAGCTTTATGTACAGTGTGACATTATTAAACACCCAGGAATAAAGGTCTTATTCTACCTGTATGTTACAAAGCTAAGTAGTGATAGTTTTCTCCAGTAGACTATATTTTACCTCATGGGCTAGTATGATAGGAAACCCACCCCCTGTTCAGGCAAGTGGTGAAATGAAGTCACAAACAGAAAAGAGGCTCTATAAAGTAGTTAGCAGAAAAAGAAGGAAAAAAAAAATCTTTTTTTTTTCATGGTACAATAACATCTTTCACTTGAGGATCTCAAACTACTTTAGAAGCACTGTAATTAAGCTTCCAATCTCTCCATGTAGCATAAAAGATTTTTAATGCCTTTTAGCAACAGAAGAGAATAAAAATGAGCAGGAAATAAACTGGTGTTTGCTCATTTGATTCATAATGAGAAGAAAAATATTCACAGCTTAATAATTGCTTTTAATTTTTCATAAGGAGCAATCTTTCTCCTTCCCACCCTAATTATGGAATAGACACATACCAGAGTGTGAAAAGCTGTGGAGCCTGGGATCATCCATAGCTTGATAGGCTAATTCCATAAATGCTTTCTTCCTAACATCTTCCAACATTTTATGGAAGATCTTTTCATCCACTGTTTTCTCCTGAATTAGTGTTTCAATATATCTTCCTTGACATACTTTTACTCACTCAAGTGTGTTGATTCTTTTTTAATAAGATATTAAGGTGTTAAGATCTCAGCAGAGAAAGGAAGGGAAAAAGGCTGTGTTGCATCAATTGAAGAGTAAAGAATTTAATGTGACATAGTCTTCATTCAAGAAAAAACATAAACATTAAAGTAAATGAGAGGAAAGTGAGAAATAACAGCACTTCATGTGGTTATGAAATATCTTGAAACTAAAGCATGAGCCAAAATGATTTTGTTGTCGTAAAGAACAGTTTGTCCTTTCCTCTTCTTTGTTATCTCTATAGTCTATTATGAAATCTGCTCAGCAGGGAACATTTTCATGTCAGAATGCTGTATTTTTAGTCAATTGATTGGCCCTCTACCAGGGCAGAGGGTTAGCTGCCTTTCAAACTGGATGAGACATCTGCAGCCAAAAGAAGTCTCTCCATTTACACTTGGCACACAGAAATGTGCCTACCTTTGTGCACTCAAGTTCAACGTCTGTTAGCAGGGGTCAGGAAGCATTATCTCCCATCACAAAGTGCACACAGAAGTTCAGCTCAAAGTTACCCACAGTCTTTCAGGAACAGCATCAGTGGATGCTCTTTATTTTTTTGCTTCTGCACCCAATACAGCTATTTGAGTGATTTTGGAGTTTTGCATTCTTTGTATGGGCATGTATGTGTATGAATGTGTGTTGAGCATTTATGCTGCAAGACCCCAAGAGAGGAACTATATCTCTGCTATGCTTTTATAAAACACTGGATACAGTAGGAACTCTGTGGAATGCAACAAGCCATTATTTTGAACTGGTAGGAACAGCAACAGAATAAAGTTATTTTAATTCACTTCAGTTTCTTAAAACCTTTTCAGAAAAATTAATCATCTGTAACTATAGTATGTTGGTTTTTACCTTTGATTCCATAGCAATCTAACCCCTAAACAATAACAGAGGGCTCTCTACACCTTAAAAGAAGCATCTCTCCTGGGCACACCACTCTTCTTGCAACTGTGAAGTGACCCAGAAAATGTAAAAAGTGACAGCTTGTTTTATGTTCTACAGCTGCCCTGTTAACCAATTTTGAGACCACCAGTGTATTAAATGCTTTTTTGTTTGGTGGTTTTTTTCCCATTCTAATTGATTTAAATACACTTTATAACTGATAACTCCACAAAAGGAGTTTATTCAGTGGTAATGGACCAGCAGCAGCAGTACCTGTGACTCAGGTCCAGGATGGGCAGTGAACTAGAACCACCTTGAAGCCCTGCTGCAATGAAGGGAGCCAGTGGCTGGTCCAGCTTCTATTTCAGACCACTTCAATGAGAGTCACACAACACTTCTGTCACATGCCAACATTTTCTGATGTCTTTTTTTCACTTGTCACCTTTTATAGCTGGGTTAGCCAACACTCATTCTGAAATGGAATACCCTGAGAATCTATGAAGGGAAACTGCTGTATGAAGAGACACTTAGTTGACATCAGGGCACAAGGACATATGTACCCTTAAATTCATCAGTATTCCATTTTTAGTATGTGACAGTTACAGGATTTATGGTGCATTTCTTCTCACATTTTAATTTATGTAAAAAGAAGTATTCTTAGCATTTTATATGTTCTGTCTTTTAATTCTTTGGTGACAATCATTAGAATGACTCACAACTGTATTAAGTATATTGTATATTTAATCATGACATAAACAGAGAGACTTGAAATGATCAATAGAAGATTATCTTAACTAACTTCATAACTTGGCCTTTGTAAGTCTCAGTGCATCTGAACATGGGGTTGCTGGTGACAGTTTGCTTCCCAACAAAGTCAGTGTCAGGACTTCTGCACTGTTACCCAGTTACCCAGAGAGACAAACAGCAACATTTGTTCATCCAGCAAATGAGAAGGATCAGCTTTGTAAATACTCATTTTTACTTATGAAACATATCCCTCCTAATCCATTTAATACATCTAGAATCTAGTCCTCCTCTCACTGATGTCATGATAAGCAAAGGGTCCCCAGTGAAATCTGTAGGGTTATAGCAAAATCAGAATGGCTCCATACTCTCTCATTCTATTCTCCTTTTGGCAGATTTTATAGTGTGCATGCAAATGCCAAGTTCAATAAATTTTCTCCCTGTTTCCATTCACATAACTGATATCCTCACCTCACCTTTGGGGTGATGTATCAAAAGATAACTAAAATAACATATCACCCCTAGCTAACAGAGATATCCTTGTGAATAGGAAAGACAAAGTTGCTATACCACCAAGCCATTTTTTTGTTGGACAGGATGGGATGTGTGTGTGTGTGTGTGTGTGTGTGGACTCCTCATCTGTAACCTTGTCATCACCTTTACATTTTCTCTGCAAATACAGATGAAAACTAGTATGGCAGTAATAGAAAAAGGCTCATTTGCATGAAGAATGGCAACCTTATCAAGTTCTTAACAGCCCTATGTGATCCATTCAAGTGTATCTGAAGTAGCATCCAGGTGCCTAGAGAAAGGAGGGCCCTAAACTGTCAAATCACTTACTGCAGTAAAAACAGGTAAAGAAGATGATTAAATACAGTTGTGTAATAAATTCAGCTGAGTCTAAATGCAGCTGGAGTGTGGATGAATGACAGAAGTGCATAAGGGAATGGGAGCCACTCTATCACCTCCCATTGAAAATGCAGTTAACAGAAGGTTACGGCAAAAACCCAAAAACCTACAGATGGATTTAACTTGCTTCCAGCGTGACACAATCTGGAATAAGCTTTCTGTCTAGATTCTACATTACTGTTTTGGGTTGTTTTTTTTATCTTTCGAAAAGATTGATTTTCATACCTCACATAATTAAATATAGAAACAATAACCAGGATGATGAGAATTGGGATTTTTCAGCCTGGAAAAGAGAAGGCTCCAGAGTGACCTAGCTGTGGCCTTCCAGTACATGAAGGGAGCCTACAAAAACATGTGAGAGACTTTTCACGGTCATATACTAATAGGTCAAGGAGGACTTGTTTAAAATTGAAAGACAGTAGGCTTAGATTAGATATTAGGAAAAAATTCTTTATTGTGAGAGTGGTGAGGCACATTAGAACATGTTTTCCAGAGAAGCTGTCAATGCTCCATCCCTGAAAGTGTTCAAAGCTGGGTTGGATGGGGTTTGGAAGCAAGCTGGTCTAGTGAATGTTGTCCTTCACTCAGAATGTTCTATGATTTTATGATATTAAAAGCTCCTGGTAATTTTGTTTAGTGGTGGGATTTTACTCAAAGTTGGACTACAGCAGAGATTTACACTTTTCAATAACTTACCTTCAAGATACAAATACTGAGACATACACGTGTTCTGTCTCTGCTAAATTACTAAATAAACTGAATGAGGGGATCTTCGATCTGACAGAGATCAAAACAGAATCTCACTTTGCTTAATGTTGAATTTGTAAGATTATATATAGAGTGCTGTAAAAAGTACATGCATGTTTTGTAACATCAACAAAATTATGCAGGCAGGATGCTCACAAATGAGCTGTCTTCTCCCTCCATTAGCTGATAAGTAACAGTGAATACAGAACTGATCAGGTTCTAGGTCAGGCTCTGCAAACAAAAAATATCAAAGCAATCAAATACACATGGATAAAACTGTGCATATGTGGAAATAACCAAACATACACAAGTGTTCAGGTATTCATAAAGAAAGAACAAGAGAAGGGAAAGGGGGCTTGCAATTATGTGTTGTTGACCCTCAATAAATGAAAGCCTAAATGCCTGAGTCCCAGTTTTGACAGCATGGATGCTTCCACTGGTCAAGTAGGCTTCTGCAGCAGAAAGGTGTCAATCCTACCTTCTTTGCTGGATGTGGTTCCAAGAAGCGGTGGCAATCTGAGGAACAGCATTAGAGACTCAGAACCACCCACATGAATTTCACCCAGGTGCCCTCATCCTGACTTCTTGTTGACCTTTGCAAATTATACCAGAAAAAGTGGAAAAAGATAAGACTAGAAAACAAGAAAGCTGGTGGTTTTTCATGTTGTGGGATTGTTTTCCACATGTGTATGAATATTTCAAATGAGTGAGAAAAGTACCTTTATAGTCCATCAAAAGAAACACAGTGCATGTTTTTGATGGAGAAGACATCATCTTTTGAGTTATCTGCAACGTTATCCGTGGATTTAGCTCAAACAATAAATCTCTTCATTCTCTCTCTCTTCATTTTGATACTTAAACTGGTTACAGTCTTGTTAGTCATGTCACACTGCTTCACAGTCTTTGGAAAGTCCCTCTACCTCTGCAGACCATGATAGATTGGTCTGTCACATTTGCTAGTCTGCATTGCAGTGATCTTGCTTCCTACCTTCATCTTTCCTCTTCTACCCTTTCCCTCCCTCCTCAAGGCATTTCCATTTGACTTTCATGGCAGTCATTCATTGTATCAGCAGCTCCCCTTTAATCAGAGCACTGCTTCCACCTGAAATAGCTGGTTAAATGACTGAGGGTCCATTAAGTGAATTATTTCAAGCTCTTGCCCCTTTCACAAATCTGCCCCTAAAGCAACACAGCAAGTAATAAATTTGAAGCACCTCTCAGTATGGTGAGGGAAGCAGACTGTACTTTACAACTAGCAATTAGCCTTAGGGCTTCAGGTATTTTTCTTTTCTTACCAGAAATGAACTCACTTGGGTTTTAAAATTTTTGTTTGCTTTGGTTTTTAAAGGAAAATATAGGCCTTATCCAGGGTTGAATGTCTAAGACTGCTAGCATGTCTTTTATATTCTATTCCCTGGATTACAGCATCCTAATATATGGTGGTATTCTGAAACATTTTCTATTCAGTCAGTGATGGTGAATTATGGGAAATTATGATCCAACAACGCCAAATATCAAGTAGATTCAATGTCATCTCCATATAAATGTTTTCTCCTACCCATTGAGGTTCACATAGCTCTTGCATGTGGAGGACAGCATAGGATAGGTATGTACAAGATGGTTTAGAGAATTAATCACCCTGTAATTTTATTAAGTAACAGGATTTTTGTACTGTAAGCAATGTGACAATAATCATAATAACACCTAGGAGCATGTGAAAAAAAATTCTTTTTACCTGTACAATGCCATACAGTTAAGGTGCTTGATCTCAAACAGTAAAACACAGAAAGAATCACAGACCAGTCTCTTGTCTATTCAGTATCTCACTCTGTGTGAGAAATCTAGGTTACTTCATTACCTTCTTGCTTAGCATTCAAATTTGTCACTCTTTTTACCCTTTTAATGGAACTTTGAAATTTTACTATCCAGCTCACCAAATTTCGATCTGCTTTCTCCTTTACCCTTTCCAAATTTTCTTTCCTTTTTTCCTCCCTTGGGACTATGCATGTGGGAAGCATTTTATTATCCCTTTTTCAGTCTTATCCTGTAGTACTTTTTTATTTTCTAGCTTTATTTTTTTCCTTGTTAAATTTATATGCCTTGTGATATGGCTTTTATCAGTCTCACGTGCACTGTTGCTATTCCTTGTTTCTGATCACCCGTTCATATGTCATCAAGTGCACCATGTGCTCTTGGCAGAACATCTGCAATTACTAGATAGTTTCTCATCTGAAAATGCAGGGTGTTACCATCACTGATATAATTGAAGTGAGCTATGGTTATGGACTGTGATTAGGTGTTTTTTTTCTGTGAGAGAAACTATAAGGGAAACAAGAAATGTGGCCCTGCAGTTTTCTGAAAAGACAGAAGGGTTTTTAGCAAGGTTCAGCCAAGCGTAGAGCAGGCATAATATGCTAGAGACTTCAAATTTTGTTGTCATCAGAGGAAAAGCTGTCCATACAAACGAGACAGAAAGGAATTTGGTTTGGCATCATGCTTAGTATTTGGTTATGCAATAATGGTGAATAGAAAAGTGACTTAATTTAGGGGGTATTCTTCACAGTTGACAGTGATTTATTTAGAGAAACATTGCTCAATCTCACACAAAATTGTGGTTTAAGGAATACAGATGTTTCTCTCTACTCATACTGGAAGTCAGTAGCCGTGGCCACTTTTCATAAGTACAATCACTATTTTTTCGGTAGATTGTGTTATTATTGTTTTGCTTTATAACCAAAGAAGCAGTGAAATTCAGTAACTGGTAAATGTCTCTTAGCTGATAATCATATATACTGTTTTAAACAAAATAAAATTAGAAATATATAACAGCTAAGCAAAGATCAATCTGAATGTTCTCACCACCAAAAAAATCCAGATTTCAAGAAAGATTTTGCCAAGTCAGCCTTGGTATAACTGAAACACATTAAAAGACTGACAAAAAAATGTTCAGAATTGACTTGCTGTTGTCCAATAATACAGGTAAATTCAAATCAGTTCTGCCATTGTAAGGTCCACTGTGTGCAAGGGTAGCTCCTACATTATTATATACATGTGTGGATATACCTAAAATACATGAATTACTGCTTTGACTAACTCAAGTATCTATTCACAATGGCAAAGTTCTTGCATTTGTTTGACAGTAAAACCCACATGTAGTTTTATCTCTGAAAATTTCCCCTAAAAATTGAAAAGAATACTAAGACAGTGGTAACTCCGGAGCAATTTATCAGAAAAAAAAAAAGAATTATTTATCACTTAAAATATTACTGAACCAGTTTCTCCATCCTCTGCTGTACCAAGAGTTAATCTAGATTGGGGAATTCTTAATGAACACCTGCTACATCTATAAAAACAGCCATAGGTTTCATCCTAGAACACATCCTCCAAAAATACCATACAAAGTTTAGTTATTAGAGAACTTTCATCTGTATGAGAGAAGAATTGTTCTGGGAGGAAAGAGACTCACAGAATTTCACCGAAGGAATGATTAATTTTGGTTTTGAACAGTGTTTTGGATCCCTATTTGAGTCTAACAATGAAAATGGGGCACACAAGTGGTTTGGCACTGTTAAATTTCTAAAGTATGTTGATCCACAAGACAGATGATCCACAGAAAACTTCTACATTCTTCCCAGTTGTCACTAGTTATGATTTAGCATGATCCAGCCCACAGGTCTTCAGTAAGCTTTCTTTCATTCTTATCTGGATGGAATTTCTTTTCTGATGCTCTCAGCCCTGAGAGAACTCCCAGGTGGCTTTAAAGCTTCTACACCTCCCCATCATTAATTGTAATTGATTAACTTTCTCCTTGTAAAGCATTCCTAATCTGCTCCAGCACATCCATCTTTTTCTTTTTCTTTTTCTTCTTCTCTTTCCCTTTATTTTCCTTTTTCTGTTTCTCTTTCTGTTTCTCTTTCTGTTTCTCTTTTCTTTCTTTCTTTCTTTCTTTCTTTCTTTCTTTCTTTCTTTCTTTCTTTCTTTCTTTCTTTCTTTCTTTCTTTCTTTCTTTCTTTCTTTCTTTCTTTCTTTCTTTCTTTCTTTCTTTCTTTCTTTCTTTCTTTCTTTCTTTCTTTCTTTCTTTCTTTCTTTCTTTCTTTCTTTCTTTCTTTCTTTCTTTCTTTCTTTCTTTCTTTCTTTCTTTCTTTCTTTCTTTCTTTCTTTCTTTCTTTCTNCTTTCTCTCTTTCTCTCTTTCTTTCTCTCTTTGTCTCTTTCTTTCTCTCTTTCTCTCTTTCTCTCTTTCTCTCTTTCTCTCTTTCTCTCTCTCACTCACTCTTTCATGAAAAACTTCTTTTTCTCTTATCTCTGTTAGAAACTGCAGATGGCAGGTGTGGAAGTAAAGAATTTTCTCTATGAACCCTTAAGCTTTTCTATACCTACTTAAAACTCCTTGCCTTTTAGAAAGCTTGTTTTCTATGCGTTGCTTTCAATCTCCTTTTTTCACCAATGTACTCCTAAGGACCCCAATATAATTCTATTATTTATACTAGAATTGAAAAATGTACTTCTAGTATTTATCATCACCTCCTCATTGTCTTCTTTTCACTTGCTCCTACTGATTTCTGCAATCACAGTGTTTGCAGGTCTGCCATGACTCAAGGCAATGGTGTGGTATTATTCCAGATACCCAAGGTATTACCAAAAGGTTGCTGTTTTCATTGCATTGTCAAGTTAACATTTCTGTGTTCTACCACTGAAAATTCAAATTTTTAAATATTATAATGACAGAGGACCTGGCTTCTACTCAAATACGAGTAATTACTCCTTGACTACTGAAAATTATTCATTTAAATTCCCAGTGGATAAAGGAAATCCCCATCAATTGTTCTGAACAGTGGGCTTACAATCAATCAGTATAAAATAACTATTCACTTAAAACAACTGAAAATCTGGAATATTTTATTGCTGCTGTATTTTCCTCAGTACTAGTTAATTTCAGACCCAGAAGAGACTATAATTCATAGGGAAATGGACTGCTGCTTCTAGTTATAAAACAGTTACATTGCAATTGTCTCCTTTCTGCTGCTTTTATTCAAGACAGAACCCCAGAAGAACTATTCTCAAAAGAGGTGTTCCTAGGACACAGAAGGGAAAGCAGTCAGACCTTTTGGTAGGAAATGGAGCAGATGTACCTAGTGTAATTTCTCAAGGTGACACACCCTAGACAAATGTCAGAATTAAAAATAAAAGCACTGTTGACAATCTATCTACCCATGGTAGAAGTTTACTCAAATAGTGAATGCCAATTTTAATTATCATTTTAATTAACAATGACAAAGTCCCAAAGGAGATTTCCTTTTTCTCTGTTTCTTTAAATTCAAAATGCCATTCAAGAAATGAAAAAAGAGCTTTGTTGCAGAAGAAAACATTTTAAGGAGTACAAAGCAGGTATAAAGAGCTGTGGTTCTCCTAGGATATTTTGCTCGTCAATTCTAAACTTATTCAAGCTCTAAACTTACTTGAGCAAGCACTGAAGTCAAAGACAGTTTTGCCCTATGGCTCTCAGTTTGCTACTTCAGGGTCCCAAGCCAGCTTAGATCCCCAGCCCATTGTATACAAAGGACATTCACTCTCTGAGAGCTCTCACTGAATGTGCCCTGCTCTACAGAAAGGCTTTTATCATTCATGGGGATCTCCTGATTAACCATCTTGTCTAATTCAGAGTAATAGGTTGTAAATTTTTAAGCCCTGAAAACCACATGAACAGTGTGAATTTGAGGAGTGCAGACACCAGATATCCCAAAAGTCCAGATCCTACCCTCTTGCTCTTACCAGAATAGGCTGCTAGACCGGTTATAATCAGACAACACTAATATATGCACAATTAATCTAATTATGGAAAGTTTTGCTTACCATAGCCATAAAAACACCTGATCTTACCTACAGGAAAATTTTTGTTTTGTTGAGTAAAGGCACCAAAAAGATCATTCACAAAAAAGAGACCATCACACTGGCAAGAGGCCCTCACAGTGAGTCCCTTGTATTTGAACATTTCTGATTCATGCTAGATCCTTGCTGTCTTAACTGTAATGGAAATTCAGATATTAATTTTTACTGCCACTCTGCATATGTTTTCTCTCATCTGGTGTACTTTATAATACACAGGTTTCCCTCAGACATTTCCCATTTGAAAGAAATAAGTGAATAAAAAATACCTTTTGTCCACTTCAGGATCTTTATCTTTGTTAACACAACCTTACATTGTCCACCTGAAGAGCACTGTCCCCCTGAACTGGTTTTGTTGTGCCCTGCAGGGCTTCTGCATCCCCAGAATCCTAGGGCAATGGCAGTGGCAAGTTGGCACACTGTAGCAGAAATGTCATTTTTTAATTATGTGGTTCCAAGGAAATCTATTATCTACTGCTGAGATGCTGAAATCAGACGATTTATCTCCAAGGCAGGTCTGTCTACAATCTAGAATATATATCTCTTGTCACTGCAGGAAAAAAGAATGAAAGGATGTTTTTATTTCTGGTGCCTTATATTTATAAATTTATTATTTGAAGTTTTATAAGCAGATTTGTGGGGGTAAGGTACTGAAGGACAGGGTATTAAAAAGTCACTTTCTGATTCTTCTCCAGGTTCTCTTGATCTCTCTAGTAGATTGCCCAAGGTCAAAAGGGATCTAATCCCCTTCAGTCAGGGCATCATACCCCTTCAGGGGAGGATGTAACACACATCCTAAAGGGCTCTTGTGCCAACCGTGAACTAGCCTATAAATCATTGTGCTGAGAATTCCAAGAGCGGAAGCGCTGAGAGTACTGTAAAAGTGAACGTAAACAAAAGGGCCAGGCAACTTGTTTATCTTAATTAACATAAATATTAACCTCTGCTTGACATTTCAGGGTAAGTATCTGCAACACTTGGAAAAACTATTTCTCACACACTAGGTGATGTCATTTGAACAAATAATGATATATCTGCCATATAATTCCCAATGACACAGAATTATTTCTATTTCCTCCCTAAAGTATCGAAGTAAATCAGGGAGTTTAGTATATGTTGTTTGTATTTTTTAATCTGCGAAATTCATTACACAAGCCACTCCATGAAGCAGGATCTGAGCTGCCAGCAGTTCATAACTATTAAAGAAGAGGTGCATTCCAAGTACTTTTAGCACAATCCCACTCAGGCATATTTTGAATTAATGTATGCTTTCTGCATCCTATAAAAGTTTACAAAAAAGTTGTAGGGGAAGACAGAAGAAATAGCGGATATCCCACCAAAACTGAAATTCTTGCATTGCCCTCTAGTGCACACATCACAGCATGACACCCTCTTTTTTAAAAACTTTACAATGTAAATTACTAAAATGAAGCCTTCAATGTCGTTTGATGGTTTGCTACATTTAATTTTGACAGAAACATTATATACAGTTTGTTTGAAATACCTTGCCTTCACCAAAATCTTCTGGCAAATCTGAGAAACAGTTTGATTTTGTTGCTGACGGAAATGCAAGCCATGTCTTTTCAAAACTAAATAAGTATGATTCCTCAGAATCCAGACCCAAAAAAATTCAGTCGTTCAAAACCACCTGAAATTAAGCATATATAAATTAGAGGATACTTGTATTCTTCACTATATGAAAGCAAAGTCAAGTCTTCAATAGTATGTCATTGGTTTGCATGCACTTTTAAAAGTCAACTGCCTCCCCCATATACAGAAAGATCAGCATACACAAAAACATAGAAACCTGAACAATAATTAAAGTGGACAGAGAATTCACCTACCAATATGAAATCTATCATAAAGCATTGCAGAGGCAAACATTTCAGTGGCTATGAATTCAAATATTACCTTGTTACTTAAGTGCTTAGCCGGGAACAATCTCTAAGTTTCAGACCAACAATTTGTGGTTTTGTGAATAAACTTAGGGACATATTCAATACACTTAGAAGAAGTAAATCGAGTATAAATTTCCTCTGGTTTCACATAAATTATCACAGAAAACTCATTTCTGCTGTAATAAAAGTCCTAGAAAATATTTTAGGAAATATTTAAGGGGAAAAAATTCACCAGATTACAATAAGGAATATTTTAGAAATCCTTTTTTACTATTGCTACCTGCAAAATGCACCATTGTTAAATTTTTGGTACTACAGTATAGACAATGCTTTTGCATTTGAGAGTTTTGAGTATCTTATTTCACCAGCTCTTCTCCACGTAGTCCTTAAAAGCATAATATATTTAGAAGTTTTTATGTTCTGATCCACAAGATCACAGACAAGAAAACTAATTTTTTTCTCCACTTCTGCTCAGAAAAGTTGTGGGCTGTCCATGCCTGGAAATGTGGGGAATCCCAATCCCTCTAGATAAGGCTGAATGCATCTGTGAGTAGCCTGGTCACATGGAAGGTTCCTTGTCCATGGCACAGGGGTTTGAATTGTTGTTCCACAGTTTCTGTAGAATCATAGAATGATTTGGGTTGGAAGGGACATCAAAGATCACCCATTTACCATTGTGCCACTGACAGGGGCACTTTTCACTAGACCAGATTTCTCAAAACCCCATCAAAACTGGCCTTTGAACACTTCCAGTGAAGGGGTGTCAACAACTTTTCTTGGCAACTTGTTCCAGTGCCTCACTATCCTAACACTAAAGAATTTTTTTCCAATATTTAATTTAAATCTACTCTCTTTCAGTTTCAAGCTCTGTCCTACCACTGCATGCCTTTGTGAAATGTCTCTTTCCAACTTTTTTGTAGGCCCTATTTAGGTACTGGAAGGTTACTATAAGGTCTCCCTGGAGCCTTCTCTTCCTCAGCCTCAACAACTCCAACTCTCTCAGCCCATCTTCATAGGAGACATGCTCCAGTCCTTTGATAATCTTCTTGTTCCTCCTCTTGGCTTGCTCCAGCAAGGAGGTCCATGTCCTTTTTATGCTGGAAGCCTCCAGAGCCAGATGTAGCTATGGGTAGGGTTTCATGAGACGGGATAAAGGGGCAGAATAATTTCCTTAGATCTGCTGGTCATGCTTCTTTTGGGGAATCCCAGAATTTGAGCCAGATACCATCAAGCAATGTTTCTGATCTCTACAGAGAGCACGAGGTGAAATAACAGCACCTCCCCTTGTCAAAATATCACAGCTGTTGGTATTGTAAGCCAAAGTTACAGTGATCATTATAAAATCTCATATTTCTTCAGATGCTATTCTCTCATGCAACTGTTAAATGTATTTGAGTATAGGAGACATAGTTGCATCTCTGCAAGCAAGAACACTCTCAGAACAACAAGCACCTGGATAGAATCAAGATTTGGATAGCAGGGGGAAAGAAATGGGATACATGACTGTAATTGCATTGTGTAAATGGAAAAACATCTACTATCCTTGTAGCATTAGTGAAAGCACAGCTGCTGAAGGAGCTCATCAAGTAAAGATATTCCTGGCCTGTGTCCAGCATGATATGCAGTTTCCCACTACCAAAGTTAAGAAAAAATTATACACCACTTTAATAATGTCAGACTATGATTATAGTGTGACACTGTGCCATGCTGATCATCTTACTTCTGTATTTGTATAGCAATCTTTATCAAAGACTACTTCTGGACAATTTTGACAATTAATTTTGTTCTTACTTCTCCATGTAAATGCAGAATGTGCCCGGGGTTACCTCATTGTTTTGTAGGAAGCTGTCTCAGTAGTAATAACAGTTACTAACTCACCAGTTTAATTTGTCAAATTCTGATAGTCTTGTTCCTAATGCTTCATGATATTTTTCTGGACCCATAACCCCAAAATTTTAAAGTAATGATATCAAGGTTAGCATAGTTATAGTTCATCATTATCACAGAATAGAAATACTCAATTTTTAACTTAATGCTTGAAGATATGTTGGCATACAGCCGTTAGTGGATCATGAGAGATAATGGAGATTTTGATCAACTTCCCTGCTCAAAGCTTTGGAATAACCCTGTCAAGAATCCAGAAACAAAAATCTTAGCATTGTCCTGTCTGCCAGGCACAACCCTTTAGCCACTGCTGTCTAGCCTTTGATTTTCAATTCACAAGGCAGAAAATTGTCACCAAGCCAATATGGGACAGGCAAGGTCTTTTTTTTTTAGAACCCAAATGAGCAGTAGGTGATAAAACTTTCTATTTGGTTATCACAGAATC
>VWYI01003943.1:5030-35229 GCA_013399455.1 Anthoscopus minutus
GTCTCTGTGTCCCACCAGCCACTGGGGGAGTGAGCAGACTGATAGCAAAAACCAAAGCAAAACTTCACTCTTCAAAGCCAGTCTTGAAGACACAGAACATAATATCCAGCGTAAACAGAACACACGATTGGGGATACAAGCACTGTAATATCACCCTAGGACACTCATATAATTCTGAAATCAAATCAGCTTTGTTGCTCCAGAATCAGTTGAAGGGGTGACACAGCAGGGCACAATCCATACACAGTGCACACACTGGTGACAATATTCTGATATAGGTGACTGAGAAGTTGATGTGCCACTGACAAACAAGAACTGGCTGGGGATGTGAAGGTCAGGGACAATCTTGACAGCAGTGAGATGCTGGAGTTTAAGATCCCAAGAGAAGGGAACAAGACAAAAATCATGATTACAATCCTAGATTTCATGAGAGCAGACTTTGGACTTTCCAGGGACCTACTTGGAGGAATTTCATGGGATATAATTATGAGAGAGAAGTGAGAGCCAAGAGAGTTGACTGATTTTCAATTTAACATATAAGCACATGTAAAAGTCCCCCTGTTATACATATTGGTAGTCAATAGTTTTTCACTGGGAGAACACACAAAGGATTTCCCTGGGAGAACTTACATTGCTTTAATTTAGTTTTATTCCTATTCAAAAAGTCCCTTTAAAATTATCAACTTTGCGACATTCCAAAACTTAATTATGGTCTCCTTCCCTCCAAAATTTCTCATTTAGAAATATTAGATTTAAATGGTAAAAAAGGAAGAGCTCTCCATAATACAGATGACACAATGTAAACCATAAAAAATGGTTATCATAAAATATCTTTCTGACATCTAAATTGAAATCTAATAATAAGTAAAGCAGCAAAAGCTGATTACATTCTGATCTATTTCCTATGAATATATGTTTAAATATTATGCAATATCCTATTAACATCATTTTTCAAAAAAAACTTTTTTTTTATTCATAACCAGAGGAGAACATTAAACTCTGCATTTCCCATTTGAAACTGAAGTACCATCTGGCTTATTTTATTATTCCTCTTTCTTTATCTTGTCATGTTGCTTGCCTTGACTGAATATGGAGAAAAAAATCAACAAATATGGAGAAAAAGCAATTTAAGCTCAATATGTGAGTGAATGTACACAGAGATAAGGCCTGATTCTGGAACTTCCCCCTTATACAACTAATTTTAATCATGTCAGAAAGAATCTATAGGCTCACAGGTAAGAGAAGAAGGAAGAAAGCAATTTTGCAAAGTGTCTAAAGGAAAGATAAAAGCTGTAATTTTAGTTCTGTAGGGGTCACTGAAAAGGTGACTGTAGGGGTGTCTGTTTACATGGAATCTTAGGTGCAATCACAAACCAACTACCAAGACACATCAAGACCCATATTCTCACAGATCCAAAGTGAGGAAATAATGAGTAAGTAAAAGAAAATGCACAAACATGGGGGCTGAAAGACAATTCCAGCTATGCTAACTATCATAAATTTTCTGTCATTAAATAAAGTTTTCATTAAATACATGGATAAAACAAAAGTCCATCAGCCTGATGGACATGTAAAATAAATTCCTTGCATGATATATGGGTAGCAGCAAACAGACACAAAATAATAGCAACACTCTTAAGACTTCCAGAAAGATGAAAGGCTGTTAAAACTCAACAACATAAGAAGAAAAAAAGGTGCAGTTTTCTGTTTTCACTCTTGTATGTTACAGAAGATGGAGAGCAGCATTGAAAACTTGTTTTAGTACGTATTGTGGGTTTTCTTCTTGGTTTAGCCTGGACGAGAGAAGAATAAATTGAATATCATTCTAATAATTGATTAAAATCCAGGTTAGTTTGGTACTTCTGGAAGCTGGGATCACATCTGACTAAACTACAGTTATAAATAGTCCCTGTATAAAATCAGCTCCTGTCTAGGCAGGACATTACTTAAAGCTGTACTCATTATATTTGATAAGCTTCAAAAAAACCCAAAAAACTGGCTAAATACAGTGGACCAACAGAGAGAAAATAAGAGTATGTTCTGAAGTACTTTGCTGTGTTTTGACAGTCAGGAAATAAATAAAGATACACTCCACTGCTTTTTTGGACTTGAACTTTTTTGAACTTTTTGAAGGGTGAACTTATTTCAGCAAGTATATGTGTAAATGTACAAACACACATAACTCTGTTAGCATTTTAAAAAAGTGAATACAGACTTCACTGCTCTCACAACTATTGTCTGTGTGCAGGCTTACTCTGGTCGTAGGCAAAAACACAGAAAAGCTGGATATTGACCAAATCCAGACCAAAAGCACTTATTCTTTGCTGTATTGTTTTTCAGTACCGTGAAGAGTTTGATTCTGTCTCTCAATATGGAAAATTCTCTCAATCTCCTCTTAACCCACGAGATGAAGACCATGGACTATTTGCAACATTTCTATGTATTTATATCTTTTTCTCCATGCCATATTCCATACATATAATCAAGATATTGTATTTCTAGATGAAGTATACTACATCAAAATTATTCTTTTCCAGTTTATGAGCTTTTTAATTTGTACATAAGATATTCATGCATGAACGAGACAAGATGTTGCAATCCAAAAGGAAAAAAAATTCCTACACTAACTATATGCATATTTTTACACCTATTAAAATCCATAATTACATAAATATTGTCAATGCTACATTCATCTACTAATGATCAGCACACAAGACAGCTGGCAGGGTTTCACAAGAAACATATCAATATGTTTTTCTTGGTAACCTATTTTAATCATCCTTGTATTTTAAGCAAGATAGAGTATGGGAAACTTAAAGGAAACTGAGTGAAAGCTTGAGGGTAACTTAGAAACAAGCAAGGGCTATTCCATTTTGTGCTTTTTGTTACTTTTAAAATCTTCTTATTTCTTCTTATTGCTTTTATGTGCAACTTTTTCTTTTACATTTTCCTTTCTCCACTACATGGCATGATAAAGCTACTGAATACTGATATTTTTATATGCAAAAAAAGGAATCTGTTTCATTTTAATAGAAATAGCCTTCTTTCTTCTTACACAAATTTACAGTAATATGGTAAAAATTTGAAATTATTCCTCCAGGTTTTAAAAAAACGATGTCTTTTTAAAGACATTAACGACATCTCATGTGGCATCTATAATGATGTCTTGGGACTCTGCCATAATTATTTTGATCATCACTATATCCTATCTGCAGACACACTATCTTTTTACTTCTCATTTATTTCTCATATATAGTTTCTTATATAGAAAGTGGCAAACATGTATTGGGGACATTAAATTTTGAAAAAACTTGTATTCTTCTTCTAAGCAATTAACACCTACACATTTTTATCTGATATTGCTATATCTCAGATTACTTAAATTAACCTGAGTCTCCTTTGTAATACAATATTGCACATTTGGCTAGGACATGAATGTGCTACGACAGGAAATTTGTTACTAATCTAGTAGCTGTTATTAGGCTGATATTCTACTGCAGAGAGAAATTGTGTAGACAGTAAAAAACTAGTATTAGAACCAGTAATTCAAGTCTAATGAAGCAACATTAGCACTTTTATGTTGCACTTTCTAATCAGGAAGTCTGTTAATGCAGTTGGGGCATTTACTTAATTGCTGTGAACAATTATTTTCAAATTAAGCCTAGCAATTAAATAGTATGATTAAACTCATGCTATAGGCTTTTTAGCAGAGGTATGGTAAGTATCTTGCCTGTTGTAATATGCACGATAGTCAAAACTGTGAAAATCTTCTGATTAGCCAATGTAAATTAAGTGCAATGCCATTTCACCAAGAAATGAATATGCAAAAAGGGTAAAAAAAGCCACCTCTGTTATGGAGTCCACATAACAGCCAGAAAAACTCTTGTAAAAACTGATAGTATTGATGATATTTTCTTCTAATTTCTTCTGTACAAGGGAAGGTCAACGAGATTAATGTCATTTTATCACATTAGCTTGCATTCCATGTAGCAGGGATGATGAAATAAAATGCATTTTCCCATTAAGGCCACTGTTAATGCTGAAAACCATTTAAACCATTCAATCTCTCCCAGCATCTCGCATAGGAATTTTTCTGGTGAACAAACTGAATTAATGAAGTAATCTGAATTAGTTATACTAGTAATGGTAAGATTGCAAGGTGATATGTATCACTTCATAGGACATACATGTTTCTTTTTATAAAAACACAGGACCCCATTCATCGATGCAGGACATTGGATGCAGAGTTGTGTCTCACATGAGATACAAATCCTGTTGTATGTTACTGCTTTTATTCTAATGATAAAAATGCACTGAAACTTGGAAATGGGTATTTTCAATGTTCAGCAAACTAGCTAAGAACATTTTAAGAATATATGATGCTTGCAGTATTAGAATTCCAGGAAGAAAGAAATATTAACAGCAAGACAAAAGTTGAGACATTGCTCGCTTTCATCAAGTAATATTTAAGTGCAATTCATTTTGTACTAATAGCACACCAAATTTAAAACAAAAAACACCTCCACCCCAATTTAAATAACAAATGTTCTATCCTTTTCATGAAAACTTTGGAAAGTGATTAAAAATAACTGACTTCACACCATTAGTTTTCAAGTATAAACAGATCCTAAAAAAATCCTGAATTTCACTTTATTGCAATCATTCAGCATGTGTTAGCTACTATTCTTAAGTGCTTAAGAAAAAATATAAGAAATTGAACATGATCTAAATATCAAGCATATTCTGAAATAGTTTGATCAGAGACTTAAAAAGTGAAGACGGCAAGTTTCTTAATGTAGTGGAATAGTTCTAAAATATTTAAAAAAATTAAATGGAAAAGTGTGAATAAATTTCGCCTATGACTAGAATTAATTTTCCCAAATCAGAGTCTCTTTTATCATGGCATGTTGTCTTGGATTCAGATGTCACTCAGTGTGAAATAAAATGTGAAAAGCAGGAAATAAAAATAGGCTAAAGAGAATAAAAGAGAAAAAAAGAATTAACACACAATCACTTTTATATTAAAAAGAAAGCTGAATAGTGTTATATTTTGCTTATGATTTGAAAGTGTTTCATTGAAGACATAAGATGTTCTTTTTTAGCACTCCTTTGTAATTACAACAATCACTTTATCACTCAAAAATCTCTGGTTATTGGCAAAAGTTGTTTCTGTTCTTTTTTTGATAAAAAATAAGACTGGGAGGTGGAGCAGTATAATGCTGTATCAGTCATATATTATAAGCATTCATGCAACTTACTCATTACAAAAGTAAACACATTTTTCAGGTTTGAAATGAACGTGGGAAAGGAGGAACCTATGATTAAGTGCTATGAAAAAGCTGAAGAAGTTAATTGTTGTTGGACGATAAAAAGTTTACACAGTTTAATGCTCCAAATTGCCTGCCACTAAGGTAAACATATTACATCAAAATCAGGATCTCTACAAGCACGTTTGTCATATGAATTTATTTTATACATTTCTTCCCCTTTAGACTGATCATCATTTTCCCTTCTCTCAGCTAACAGCCAGAGCCCTAAGGCCACACATGACTCTCCAAGCTCAGCCTGGGCTGCAGATTGACTTGCTGCAGGAAGGTGTGCTCAGACCCTGAAGATAAAGGCCAGGGTCTTTATCAGGATGCTTTGCTCCACCACAGAACACAGCATCTGCTGAGCAATGTTTTGTTCACACAACTACCACAATTACTGTCACTAGACGTGTTGTAACATCCCGGACAGATAAATGTATGGGGTAAACTGGGGTTCCTCTGCTCTGGGTAGGCACAAAGGAGAGATTCCAACCAGATATCCTCACGGGATAAAAATTACACAAAAGTTTTCTGGCAAAATACGAAAAATCCAGGGACTTTGGCAAAAGATAGTACAACATAAAACATTTACCACAACATTGACTTAGCCCATTCAACGTAGCAAACTAAGTTTTGTTTGCACCCATTTGATGTTATATATTCCATGAAAAAAAGTGTTAGAGGCAGAAGAAGAAAGGGAAAAAGACAGAAAATATATAGAAAGATAGACATACAGCTACCAACGTTCCAGAGATGTAACAAATAGAAAACTCCAAGATGAAGGAAATGTTAAAGAACAAGATGCTTGTCTCCTGGTGACCCTTCTTAAATCCTTGGCCCTTCATGGGCCTTTCTCCCAGGTGGGACTTCTAGTCTCTTAGACACTCAGGGGCTGGGTTAGAAACACTGAGGGTGATGCCAAATTGATTTCTGCCTTTTTTGCTTTTATACATTCTCTATATTCCTTACATAAGTATTTGTATCTCTGTACCCTATTATTGTATTCATAGCTAGCAGTTTACCTACTCTGTTAGACAGAAAGACAAAATAAATTCTCCAGCAGCTCCAAGCCCTGAGGGCCCAAGGTAAGGCTCTCCAGGAGCCAAGGTTGAAATCAGCTCTCTGAGACATATTTTCATAAACAAAGTTTGGTTCCTATCTAAGGGGGAAGCACATGGGAAATTCAGAAAATGGTAGAAGTAGGAATGAATTATGTTATCACTTAAGTCTCTAACTGGGGATTCTTGTCAGTAATGCTAATTTTCTAAACATATAAAAATTGTATCCATTTTATGTTGCATGTGCATCTTCAGAGCTTTGCATCCAGCAAGCTGTGCACCATAAGGTATCCTTATAAAGGTAGCCGCTTTTTATCACCTAAGTATGCCTGGCTCATGATTTTAGGATCAATGAAAAGGCATCAAGGGGCAGCCTACAGTGTGCGATGGCTGGCAGACACTGCAGGGCTGAGGGCCATGGGAGGCAGGGCATTGTCTCACCAAAAGCAAGTCCCAACTTGCCACACACATATGGGCATTCCAAAGTGTGTCAAAACATCAATCTTTCCATTCTCTGACACCTGCTATGTGGGACTGTACTATCTCACCAAGACCACTGCCCACCATGCTTTCTTGTCAGCCTTAACCCCTTGCATGCCTCCTCTTGCACAGCATACCCATCTTTCTCCTCTGAGACTCCAGTGCACCAGTATTCACTTACAGAAGCAGGCATTCTTGTCAAAAGACAGACAAAGAAGAACAAAAATTCCAAACGGGTTTGGTTAGTATGTGGTAAAGCATTAGATAAATGTAGCATAAATTTCCACAAGCATGCTACTTTAATGTATTTCCATAGAACATACCATGATGGAAAACACACTAGTACAATTACTGATGTCACAAATAAAGAGAATGCCAAAATAGATGTTAATATCTCTTCAGTGTGGAATTAATGAGACTACAGATTCAAAATAAAAGCAAGTCATTAATATCTTCAAAGTGAGATAAGACCTCTATAAATATATATATTTATTTTAAAGACTAATTATATAAGCATTGCATCAATACATAAAAAATGAAAATATGCTTTATAGTCTGCTCTTTTAGATGATAAGACAGTACAGTATGTACAATTACATAAAAAAAACAGACTTTTAACAGTATCTTCAACCTGAGTTTTGTTTCCCTGTAGCCCCGTAATAGAGAGTATTATCATAGATGCTAACAGGCCACAAGATTTTTACTGACTTTGGAAGTCTCAGGACTTGTCAAGCTACCTCTGTCTTAAATTTTCATCTGCCTTCACCTTTTTTTTGCTTGGTTTAGCTGCAATAATCCTATTTCTAATTGACACAGGGTAGCCATGGCTAATTTGTTTTGTTGATGTTTTCATGGTGTGATCATAGTTCTAGAGATGACAGTAGCAGGCAATTATTCTACAATTAGATATTTAGAACTCAAATATAATGTTGCAGTATAGATAAAAATAAGTCTGGTGGGAGAGCAGAGAGCTCATACCAGGAGCTGTCCTCATATCAGGAGATCCAGGATGCAGCAGCAGAGGGGAATACAGGCATAGGATGAGAAGAGCTGGAACATGGGAAGAGGAGACTTCTTTGCCATAAGCAACTTTTCAGTTGCTTATGTCAGTTAAGTCAGTTATGGACAGTTAAGGAAAGTTATGTCAGTTAAGGACATGTAGACTAGAGCAAGACAAAACTGGCTTGGTTTTAGAAGGAACCAAGAGAACTCGTATCTAATAGCATATAACATCCACAAAAGGCAACTTACCTATTGGGATGTAGCATGGAGATGTAGAATAACAAAAAAAGGAAAGTTTACAAAGCATGTTAGAAAACACATAGGAGCCTAAACACAGATAAACCTAAGGCATGTAAGACAGAAGGAGTAAGGAAGACGTAAAAAAAAAATCAGCATTTTATTGTAGGACAGGTGCTCTTCCCTCTGATCCTCTCCCTGGCCATCCTCTGGAGAAAATGAGTCACTCCAAAAGGTCCAGGTCTTTCTGAGGATCCTCAAGCTGGATGCAGTACTCAGGTAGGGTCTCATGTGAGCCAAGGAGAAAGGGAGAATCGCCTCCTTTGACCTCTTTACATATCAACCTCCTGACATAAACATGATCTCAGACTTTGACTTGCACTTAGCAATACAATCTTCCTGCATCTTCCAGGACTGGTAACCTGTTCATAAGGAAAGAAAGTTTTGGTTTTTCTTTGTTTGAGGGGTTTTCTTGTGGTTTTTGTTTGTTTTGTTTTGTTTTGTTTTGCTTTTTTTGCTAAACTAGATTACTTCAAATTGTTTATGGTTCTGAAGAAACCTGGTGGAGAAATGCCTCTGCAAATGGGGGGGAGTAAGATATAAATAAAGCTAGTATAATCTTCCCCATTTATTTCACTGATGCTTCCTAAGAAATACGGAAATATACATTAACTAAGAGTACAAAGGGAGAGGAAGTGGGATTTATTTGCATGAATGTTTTTTCTATTAAAGTCATAAGTATATATCTACCAAAACACATTCCCAGTGGAGGCAGAACTACATCTGAGGACCTGCAAGCATGCTCTGTTGTTACAATGAGGAATTAATCTAAAGAACACAAATGCATTTCAGGGAATGTTGCAAATATAGTATTTTGAATTGGAGTATTAAAGCAACTTACCAAGGCAGACACCTTTTTGAGGTACTTATGCTTTAAGCTAGGTCCGAATCACTAAATTTGCTTTTCTAATCTGAATTCTATATTTACTGCATATGCCACTATTTTTTTTCCCTTTAGCTTGAAATGAAGAGCTAAGTTGAGGAGAAAATGAGTCATTGTTAATAATGAATTGTCCCTACCCAAAGCCCAGGGGTTTCTAGTTTTAGCATCTATGTTTTTATCATAGCATTCCATCTATAAAGAAGTCCTTGTAAGTAATTTTTATAGATGTCTTTACTTAATAAAACTTCCCCAGTATTTATGTACATGGGGAAAAAAATCAGTGTTTGAAATGATTAAAGTATTCAAAGGTTTGTCACAAATCAATCAGTAAGAAGAGGGATCTGAGAATTAGAAAAAAATCATGCTAATTACAGTCAGGGGCAAAAGACTTTGAATGCACAATATCCAAGAGAAATAAATGAAACAAAAATTGAATTATGCTTTCCAAAAGTTTTTTATTCATAAGGCAGACAAGGAAGGTATCATGACCTTAACATTGGAAAAATATTAAATGAATAAAAGCTGTTCTGACAAAAGCAGAACAATTTTACTGAAAAGTACTAAATCAATTGCCTTAGCTGACTTCTCACTCCTTCAAATTAGCACAGCCTTTTAGCTCTGCAATGATCTAATAATTCCAGTTTAACAAAGGAAAAATCAATTTGTCCCTGTCTGGTATTTCAGCTTTCCTTTTGTGTGTGTGCATATATGTGATTTAGAGCATGTTAATTCTTCATATAAGGTTCCTTATGTTCTGGAATTACAAAGTATACAAAGAATTGACTGAATTTCAAGTAGAATATTTTTTCTCTTCAGTATATAATCCATAATATATATCTTCTAAACTTGGTATTATGATTAAAAAGAAAATAATGTTGGCTTTGGAGTTAAATTCAACTCAGGTTATAATTTTGCTGTAATTATTTCAGTAAGAGTGAAAGAAGAACTTCCAAGAAAGAAAGCATGTTTGCTTTCTGTTGCTGATAAACAACATGGTTTATCTCAGATATAAAAATATTTGACCAGAGCAGCACAGATGAAAAGAAATTACATCATAGAAAACAGACAGCAATGAAAAAATTGAAGCAATGAATACCTCTGAAAAAAGTCTTATTAGGTGTTAATTTTTAGGGGTTAATTATGGAAGAGTTATGACTTGCAACAATTCATATTTTCATTAAACAGAGATGGTTTGTAGACATTAACAATATAATAAAGAGATCTTTATTAGTCCTCCTTGAGGAGTACCTAGTAACTGGGACAGTTACTAGTTCAACAGAAAGGTTGCTTGTGTTCATAGAGCACCTAGAGACCTTCAGAACCATTTATTAAATTATAAGAATTAATAAAAATTCAATTAATAAACCTTTCACAAAGGGATATCATAAGAATCAATAAAATTATGAATATGTGACACAAATTCCAAATTAGTGACTATTATGGAATATCTCTAGATTATTATTGATTATTATAATACTCCAGTGAGTAAGCAAAACCTACAGTAAATTTTGCTCTTCATGTATGCACGCTTTTATATATAATATAATATGCAACATATATATATATATGTAATACTATATAAGTATCATAAGTATATACTTATATATAAGTAATATGATAAGCCACAAATTTTGTACATCTGGTAAAGTATTGGCCATTACTTAAACCCTTACAGTAAAATTAATGGCTCTAGAAAAAGTGAGGTAAAAAAATGTTTATTGAAAAGTCTCCTTTTCAGTAGGGAATTAAGGGCAATGCTCTTTGAGCAATGATCAAGAGGTTTATTCCAAATGGAAAGAATTTAAGTGCATCTTAAGTGCGTCTATGATGGCCTTAGAGTATACTGCAAGACCTTTAACTGTTATTTTTCTTTACTGAACTTGTTTTCTCGAAAAACAGGGAAAAGCTCACATGACTATGTTTGAATTAAAATACAAGAAAAGTTGTTCAAAGACAGTGAAATATTTGATTTCTTTCTTTCCATAGACACCAATGCATTCTATATGGTGAACTCTACTGTAAGGTTTAGAGATCTACAAGTCACTGGTATGTATGGCATTTTACAAATTGGTTGTATTTTCCTGTGTAACTAAGAGTCCTTCTGTGCTATGCAGTAATCTGTCTCACAAAAACTGTAGGAAAAAAAATCCATGATTCTAAGAAGAAGTTAGAGCATGAGAGTCCAAACAGCTGGGAGAGATGTGTGTTTTGAAGGAGAGAGAAATTACTCCAATAGAAATACATGATGCCAAACTCTGTAATATACAACAAAAATGGTGGAGTAAAATAAAATTAAGAGATAATTACTTCAGTAGAAATACCTTAAAGCACGCCTTAAAAAGAAGTAAAAATGGCACATAGAAAATGTAAAAAAAGAAAATGTAATATGGACTGAGTTGCAGCAAGATTAAAGATTAAAGATTAAAGGTTTAAGGTTACAGTGTTGTGAATACAGAGCTGGGTTCTGTATACAACTCTTCCTGGTCCGCATTATTATTTGGGTAAGTGAGGCTGTCTCTTCAATATGAGAATTTGTTATTCTTCCAACAATAATTCTGCAAAATTTTAGTGTCTGCACCTACCTGACTCTGCTACTTTAGACACAACTTTCTAGAAAATCATTAAATCAGGCATTGACATACTTACATGTATCATTATTGTTATAAGTAGATATTAAAAAATTGGGTCCCAAAAATAATAGGCAAGGGACGAAGGGCAATAAAATTAATTCGTTTAATTAGCAAGCAATAGAGACAGGGTACAACGCGTTGGGAAGCCAACAGAGTCCAGGCTCTCAAAAGTTGGTCTGCGACTCCTCATAAGGTACAGCTTTTTATACTTTTTTCTTCTGAAGATCTCCGGTTGGTGGTTGTAAGGGGGGGGAGATTCTCCACTTCCCCCCTTCTTGGTTATTGTTTCGGGGAGAGTTTCTGTTTTCTGTTGGTTTTAGCTTTTGAGGTAACTCCTTTTGCATATCAGGGCTGCTTTCTTGTCGCTAGAATTTAGGTTTTCCTGATCTCTTAACTTTTCTAACAAATGTTTTCTCTCTCTTCCTGGCTTTGGCTTAGAAACTGATAAGGCTACATTCCAATGCTAATTGCTCGCAGTCTGGGTTTTATCTTTTTGTCTTTTAACCAGGGCTCAGTTTAGATTTCTCACAACTTTTGCAATTTCTTGGTTTCTTTTGCTTAGGAAATATTTTGGGAAGGAGTTTATGTTCTCTTTCAGGTGACCTTGCAGAAATGGTTTCATGATCTTCTGAACAGACTAATTCTGATACAACTTAATTAAAACAGGTAGACAAATGCTAATACACACTGACAACTAAAAAAAGTTCTAATACACACTGAACAAATTAATGATAGACGAAGTCTATTACAATTATCTCAGCTCGTCCCAGACTATTATATATGACTATCAATCTGTTGAGCACCATCAAGCCTATAGAAAAACCGTGTGGAAGTTCACTGTGGAGCTTGGCACATATCCTATCCAGCCATTTGTTTCTGCATTCAGATGATGTATCACAGAGGATTGCTGCTACTAAATGAGGTCTCAGAAGGCAGAGCACCTTACCAGCATCTCAAACTCTGTCAAGAGTTGTTACTGCTTGCCCAATTTTTCTGTGTCATTTAAGGACTTATGTGTTCTGAAGACCATTGTTATTTCTTCCACTTATTCAGCTCCCCTCTCTTTTTTCCCAAACACACATATATATATATTTTTTAAGTATGTTCTTCCTTACTTTACATTATCAATATATACACTCTAAATCCTAAATTAAAAAATAAAATTGTCAAAATAAGAGGATATAGGAATTTTCATCATACCAGGCATTCCTTATTGCAGCCTTTCTGATTGCTGGCCATTCTGTTTTTCAATGATGAATGGTATTTATCTGAATTTTTGCACAAATCATAGATCTTATCATAGATCTGTAACTAATCTCAGTTTAAATTAATGTTCAATGGCCTGGATTCTCATCCCTCTCTTGAACACCAACCTACTCTGCTCCCTAGATATTCCTTAGAGCAAAGTATTCTTGGATTGCTTTCCAACTCTGAATATTTACCTTGCGTGTCCTTAACGTTGTCCCTATCATACAAGTTATTTCTCTTCTAAGATTTTCCCTCCCAATTCTCAGACCTAATTATGAAATCACTAAAATAACTGCTAGGTCCCACAAAACTCTCAGTCCATAGCTATTTCTGTCCAATCTTTTTTTCCAACTTAACCATAGTCCTTAGCTGTCCAAGACATCATTTGGAGAAGGAAGGCTTCCTAGACTTCAAACAGGATTCAAGATAAGGGGGAGAGAGAGACGTAAGACCATCTAAGTGTTCCACTTGCATTGGACTGAAAGAGGGAGGAGAGAGCTGCTAAAAACAGTGTGAGTAACTAATGGAGAGGTAAGAGAATGGTGACTGTCCAAGTCTCCACTAGTGTGACTGCTGATCACTGTACATAACAAGATACCTCTTAGACTATTTCAGGCAGTAGATTTCAACCTCTGTTATGTGCATCTGCACATCTGCATGTGGCCACTGTTTAGATGGTCATTCACAGGAATGCTGTTAAAAATCTCAGTTCAGCTAAAGAATATACCGGTATTCACAGAGATAATGTTCAAAATGCTGAATTTCAGAAATTCAAAATATTGAAAAAAGGAAGTATTTTGAGATGCAATTCCGAGTTTATACATAGTGCAAGATGCATTGCATCTTAGAGGTTTTTGAAATGCTGTTCTAATAAAAAATAATACAGCTTTCCTGTGAGATTTGTACAGTTCCCTTGGAATGACAGTGGGGCAAAGCCTATGCTTAATTCCACTGTGAAATCTCTGCAGTTCCCAGAATTCCTAACAGTGTCTTCTCCTTGGGTGCATCACAGCAATAGTACTAAATGTGAAAAAACCCCATCCATGAGAGTCACTGTGCTGAGACTTTTAATGGAAAAATGTATATCCTGTCATTATACTTCCTTACCTCACACAGTCTCATGCTGGTGGATGGTTTATACCTGCTCATTTTACATATAAGGAACTGGGGGGCAGAAATGACAGTTAACTTTGAAATCATGTTGCACTTTGAAATTGTCTTTGAGCCTTGAGGAAAAAAAAAGTTAAAACATTTCAATTATTTTGTTTGCAGGATGAAAAACTGGTAAAATTTGAACTTCTTCATACTGTTTTCAACACCCAAAATCATATGAAGAAAAAGTCCCTCTGACCAGCAGGTATGCATAATACATATTGTGCTGCATTTAGGGCACAAAACTAATAAATAATTACAACTTATGAGGTTTTCAAGCACTTTCTGCTTGTGATCTTCAGCATTAACTTAAAAAGAAATGTTTCTTAAATAAAAATGTTCCATCTTTTTATAACTAATTATGTTTTTATAACATTTTTACCATTTGCTTAAACAACATCACAATAAAATAACTAACATATATTTTACCAAGTCATTATTCATAAAGCCTACAAGCCAAATTCCAGATCTGGAAGTTATTCTGACAGATCCTTGAACTTGTAAAGGTCTCTGTAACATCAGTATGACTCTCTGGGGGCCACTTCCATGAAGTGTATTCAAGTATACTTCTACCTTTCCCATATCTAGGAAAACATTTGGTAGACTGCCTAATCTACAAAGAGCTGAAAGAAGTTCTCTGTCCTTTTCATACACATGTTTATTGGGATGAATTTAAGGAGATAGATAATACTTAATAAGTAAATATTGCTCAAATTTTTTTCAGATTCCTTTTGGCTTTGGCAGTTGCACATTACTAAAAAGATCTTTCTCTAGTTTGCCTACATGAGCAGTGAGCAGAGTATTAGATCAAATATGTTATTTTAAAATAATATTTTGATCTCAAATTTTGATCTACTATATTTGATTTACCAAAATAGTAATTCCTGTTCCCTCTATTTCTTCTGTAAACAGCATTATTACAGCATAGATGAAGAATATGAATTTTAGATTTTCATAAAAATACTTTTTTTTATAAATGCCCTCTCTCTACATATATATATGCATATATATATGGAAATTGTTGGGAAAAAAAACCCACTCGAACCACAACAAATCAAGCCACATGAAATAATTTTAAAGGAATGTAGTTCCTTGGTAGGTGCAGCCCAGGAATTAGACCTGCAGTTGTTGCTGCTGACTCAAATTCAGCTTACTAAGACCCCAGGTCCCTTTCAGCAAGGCTCCTTGCCAGCCACACACATACTGACCTGCAGTGGGCTTTTTGGTTACATCATCCCAGGCGCAGGAATTAACACTTGTCTTTTACAAACGCCATCCTGCTCTTTCTAGCTCACCTTCCATCTTGGCAGGTCTCTCTGTGGAATGTTTTTGGGAGTTAGGTGTCCTTCCTTTCGTTCCTTTTCACCTATAGAATTTTCCCCATTAGTTGCAGGGAAACCTGACTGCTGGTACTTATTGGGTGCTTGAGAGCACAAAGAGTATGGCTGGGTCCCAGGGGGAAGGGGGGGACAGATAAAAGGGAGGACAGGGGCAGATGAAGGCTGGCTGGCTTCTGGGGCTTCAGAGCAGGGCATACTGAGAGATGTTGCTTGGAGAAAAGAACTCACCATAACCCAGATAGAGCTGCTGCTTCTTCTTCTTTTTCTTCATCTGCGGCCCCCCGCACCCCCTGTCCTGCCAGGACGCTCTGCAGTGCCAGCCACCGCCGCAGAACTTCTGATACCTCTCATCCACCGGCCTGGGTCTTCTGCTCGTTCCTGCTGTTCCAGCTGGGTGTTCCTCAGAGCCCTGCAGGAGCACCAGGACTGACTGCCCGAGGGAGTTTGTGAGGCACAGCCTCTCCTCCATCCTTTTCTATTTCATCCGAGAAGGCTGAGAACAGGGTCCCTGGTTCTGTCTTGTTATTAATGTCATAGTTATTGCTGTTTGTTTGCCTTGTTATACATACTAGTAAAGAACTGTTATTCCTATACCCATGTCTTTGCCTAAGAACTCCTTGATTTCAAAAGTATAATAATTTGGAGGGATGTGGTTTATATTTTTCATTCCAAGGGAGGCTCCTGCCCTTCCTTGCAGACATCTGTCTTCTAAACCAAGACAGATGGCTTGTCCTTCTGACAGGTTCACCTCACCACCTCACTTGGCACTGTCAGGAAACTTAGTGAGGGTGCTTTCAATCCCATCACCCCTGTAATTTATAAACATGTGGGACAGAGTGGGGCCCACTATCAATCCCTCAGGGACCTCACTTGTGACAGGTTGCCAGCCTGTGGAAAATTCATTCATTACAGCTTTCTGAATGTGAACTGTTAGCCAATTTCCTACACTTCTCCCATACAGTCCATTCAATCTGTATGTTTCCAGTTTATTGAGGAGAGGCCATGGGAAACAGCACTGACCACTGTACTGGTGTCCTGGTAAAGATATGAATTAAGGAGGTATTTTTATGTCTCTCTGATGTCAGTAAAAGTAATTCTAATTACGATTTTATTGCTTATGTTTCCAACTAAAATGTCAGAAAACTAAGAAGGAAACAAATAAAAACTTAAAGAGCTTAGAAGTTTTTGTGGGTTGGCAAGAAATATTTTGTAATGGGAAATGTAGTGTAGGAAAACCCAGTATATTTGGCTTATTACAAAATGAAATAGATAGAAATTGAGAATTAATTAGTTTACTGTGTACAACTGCCTTCACAAAGGCACATGGACACTGAAAGTCTCTGGAGTCAGTAGCCAAAGCCAACTGAAAAATAACAGTCAAAAGAAATTAAAATCAGAAATAAGGATGAATGAATACTTTTATATTTGTATATTTGTAGGTCAAGTCTGAAATTCAACTTGTCAGCAATTGCATATTCTTTTCCTGTTGATGTCCCTAAATGAACTTAATGGTTTTCCAATTAACTCTTTGGTAAATTCAGCTCTAGGTTAATTAAAGTACTTTCTAAATTTAGCATTTGTAATGCATCAGTAAAGAAAACAAATTTCTCAGCCAACTCAGAGGTATCATTCCAACTTGGCATCAGAATTTAGAGGGAGCAGATCAGATATGCATTAAATAATTTTTTTCTTTTGTGATTTAGGATCTAATAGCAACCCTATGTTTGCATTCAAAGGAGTTGTACTGCCACAGGAGGTCCTATTCATACTGAGCCTCAAACAGGCACTCAGACAATAATTATCTGATCCTAAAAAGGCATTTTTTAAGTGTCTGGAGGTTGAGGTTGTCAAAACCTTACGGATACTGTATTTGAAGAAAGGTTTTAGGATGTATGAGAGGTAAAAAGTAGTGTCAGCTTTGAAACCTATGACTGAACAATAAAACCTAGCTGGTTTTATATCCATGAACTGCATTCTGCTCAGTCATCACAAAACCTTTTTTTTCACTCCTTTTCTCTGGTATCATCATGGCCTTCCCTATTCTTTCATACTGCTTCTCCTCTTCTATTAAGGTCTGAGCCTTTTTCCTATACTTAAAGGTATTCCACCTCCTCTTACCTATGACCTATGTTATACTATGTTGAGCAGTTTTTAGAGTAAAACTTTCTGAAAACCTGGGCATTTGATATTCTCAGAAACTTAAAGTAAGAAAAACAAAACCCAAGACTTTGCTACTGCAGATGACATGCTGGTTTGGTTTGTTACTGTATTAGTCTTTTTATTGGAAAGACCAGAGGGAAGTGAAGAAGATCAATGTGCTGAATATTGTTTCACAGCATGAACAGGTGTTACGAGATGTTGACGGTATATAATTGAGGGAACAGGAGTATTACTTAGTCCAAGCCCAGTATGTTTGTACTTTTGCAAACACTCTTTTGTGAAATATGTACAAAATAAACATTTTGAATGAAAACAAATCAAATAAAACAATGGAAATAACCCTAAGCCCCAAGAGATCATATTTTTGCAAAAATAAAGGAGAGTCATGACAGATACACAGTGCTGCAGAGATAATTGTTTTCCTTAATCTGAGCTGCAGTAAAAGACCAAAACTACCAATTTAGAAGCCAAAGGGGAAGTAGGTCCTGCTGTGCAACATGGTGCAGTGCAGGCAATTGTTTACACTGGAACACTTTATGTTTTTAAAACACCTTTTCATAGAATCCTAGAGTCCTTTACATTGAAAAAGACCTTTATGATCATTAAGTCCTGCCATGAACTGCCAAGCCCACAACTACACCATGGCCCTAAGTACCATATCTATGGGTCTTTTAAATACCTCCAGAGACAGTGACTGGGCAGTCTGTTCCAGTGTTTAACGATCCCATCCATGAAGAAATTGTTCCTAATATCTACTATAAACCTCCCTTTGTTGCACTCTGCAGCATCAGGATCAAATCCAGGAGGGTCTGGTACCAACATGAGACACAACGAGACGAGTTTCTCCTGGTTAAGTCCAGAGATCCATTTATTTGGAGCGACACCAATACAGGAACACACACGGCTTAATCCATAGTCAGAGAACCTCGAACTGGGACAGCGTGGTGGGTTTTATAGGAGAAGGGTGGAATTTTACTGTTCCCAGGCTTATCTCACTGAGGCAGAGGGGCAGGGTCCCTGGGGACTTAATGCCATTGTTTTCCCTGGGCACGGGAACACCACATCTTTCAACACATTATGAGACCATTTCCTCTTGTTCTGTCACTTGTTACCTGGGAAAAGAGATCAACACCCACCTGGCTACTACCTCCTTTCAGGTAGTTCCAGAGAGCAATAAAGTCTCCCCTGAGATTCCTTTTCTACAGAGTAAACAACCCCAGGTTCCCGAAATACTCCACACGTGACTTGTGTTCCAGACCCTCCACCAGCTCTGTTGCCCTTTTCTGGACATGCTCCAGCACCTCAATGTATTTCTTGTAGTGATGAGACTGAAACCGGACACAGGTTTTGAGATGCAGCCCCACCAGTGCTGAGTACAGGAAGAAAATCACTTCCTGTCCTGTTGGCCACACTATTGCTGATACAGGCCATGATGCCACTGGCCTTCTTGGCCTCCTGGGCACACCCTGGCTCATGTTCGGCCACTGCTGACCAGCACCCCCAGGTCCTTTTCCACTGGACAGCTTTCTAGACACCCTGCCCCCAGGCTTTGGCCTCACACAGGATGGTCGCAACCCATATGCAGGAACTGGAACTTGGCCTTGTTGAACCTCACACCATTGGCTTTAGCCCATTGATCTAGACTGTCCACATCCTTCTGCAGAGCCTTCTTACCCTTCAGCAGGAACTTGGTGTCAGCTACAAAATCACTGAGGGTGCACTTAACCCCCTCATCCAGATCATTGCCAGACATTAAACAGGACTAAACACAATACTGAGCCTTGTGGAGCCCCACTCGTGACTGGCTGCCAGCTGAATGTCATTTCATTCACAAGCACTCTCTAGGATCAACCATCCAGCCAGCTTTTTACCCAGAAAACAGTGGACCTGTCCAAGCCATGAGCAGAAATTCTTCAGGAGATAGTTATGAGGGAAATTGTGTCAAAAGCTTGACTATAGTCCAGGTAAAAAACATTCACAGCCTTTCCCTCATCCATTTAGTTGGATACCCTTTCATTGGAGGAGATCAGGTCAGTCAAGCAAGATTTGCCTCTCATAAACTCATGGTGGCTGGGCCTGGTACCATGGTTGTCCTGCACATACCATGTGATGGCACTCAAGATGATCTGCTCCATGAGCTCCCTGACACTGACATTAGACTGACAGACCTGTTGTTCTCCAGATCCTCTTTGCGACCTTTCTTGTAGATGGAAGTAATATTTGGGAACCTCCAGGCAACTGGGAGGTTCCTCCCCAGTTAGCCAGGACTTCTGGAAATTATGTAAATCTGATCAGTAAGCACTTCTGCCAGCTTCCTCATGTTATGATTCCGCTTCTGCTGCAGCATGGGCTCCTCTCTCCATGAGTCTGCAGGACTCTGACAGGAGATTAGTCCACCCTAGTCCAGAGGGTTCTCAGCCTTCTCTCAGACATCCACCTGCTCTGGCATGGGCTGTGGGTGGATCTCTGCATCCCAGAGGTTCTCCATGGGTTGCAGGGGCACAGCTGCTTTACCAAGGTCTGCACCATGGGCTGCAGGCAACTCTTTAGCGCCTGGAGTGCCTCCTGCCCCTTCTTCTGTGCTGACACTGGTATGTGTAGAGTTGCTACTCTCAAATGGTCTCATCTTGCTATTCTCTGGCCACAGTGACATCTGCCTAATAACTTTTGTTTTTCTTCATCTTAAATATGTTAATGCAGAGGTTTTACCACCATTTCTATTTCAGCCTTGATCAGTGGCAGGTCTGTCTTTGGAGCTGCAGGCATTGGCTCTGCCAGACACAGAGAAAGCTTCTGAAAGCTTCTTATAGAAGCTGCCCCTGTCAGCCCCTCCCCTACCAAAAAATATTAAGCAAACACAATACACATGGAAACATTAATTCCAACAAAGTCTGAACAGATGATTTCCTAAAGAATTCAGAATAGGGAAAAATATTTGTTTTTCTCTCCTATAATATGCTGTAAAACATGAATTACAAACACATTAACATTAGCATTAGATTTTTACTTTACATTTAACACAGTCAACTTTATTTAGATTAAAAATCTTTGTATCACTGACATTTCTAACAGCATGCCACCATTTTATAGTTTGTATTGCATAACATATAAAAATATAACTCTCCAATCCCTTTCATGTAAGAGTAAATAATGTGCTGAGGAAGATTTCCTTATAAGGTATAATGACCAGAATATTCTGTGTACAAAGCCCTTTGTACACAGGACACATGGTAAGATGGTATGAAAAAAATCAATGCTGGCATAGCAGAGTGTAACAAAAGACAGATGTCAAACAATATGACAATGCAGAATAATAGGAACAGGGGAAAGTGAAAAGCCAGAGCATGAAGTCTTTGATGAGATATAGAATAGGAATTCTCTTCCCTTTCAGTACATAAACAGAAGGGTAGTAATCTGGGAGAGTGAGAGATATTTTATAGTCAAGGGTGCATTGAAACTGTAGGTCTGGATATGAATCTATCAAATTTGTCCAAGCCTGTTTTATGGTATTTCAGCATTTCCAACTCAAGTTGAAAAACAGGAAGGAAATAAATACTGTTAACACCTAAAAAGAGCTTAACATAAACTTAGATTCTAAACATGAACACAATTTTAAAGGTCTATCCTTCCATTCTTTTTGAAATGATTAATCAAAAAATCTTATTAAATGAAAGCAAAATAGATCCTTATAAATGTTGCTTAAAGACTGGGTTTATAAAAATGAAAGGAAAAGACAATCAAAATGCATATTTTGTATTTTTCCCCCTTTGTTACCTATTATTGTAAATACTGCAGGTGGCACCAGAAAAACCTGGTGAAAAGAAGCATGCACTTCAGTACCTTGCACAACAGGGCCACTGCAGATGGAGATAACACTTTTCTCTCTAAGTTAATGCCATGCAGATACATTTGAGCCCAAAAAGAATCAGTTCTATATAAATTTAATTTGATGAGAATTCAGTACCATGAAGACTCAATATGACTGTTAGATATATTGCATTGAATTCCTGTCAAGAGAGAAAAAACTCCACCTATTTATTTACTTCTATTAACACTGGTTAAAACCAAGTCTTTGGATGGATTCACAGAATTTATTTCTGCACTGATCCTGAAAGAATCAAAAACAATTACCAGAAAATGATAAAAAGAATGAGAGACAAATGCACTTCAAACACTTTTTATTCAGGAAACAACAGGACCAGACATGCTGGCTGTGCTCCAGTTTCAATATGTGTTTTCAGTCTAAATTATTTTTGTTCTCTCTCCCTGTAATTAAATATAGTGTAAGTGGGGTGCTAGATACACCTTATCTCTGCAATAGAGTAATTCCCCTATTAATGGAAAGATAAGAGGGAATAAAGTGGAACAAAGCTGATGCTTAGCTGTGAATTAAGGCCTAAACAAGTGCAGCAGGGAGACATTAATTTCGTTTGTGTTTCTCATTCTCTACCCCTAAGTTTACCACTTAATGTTTCTCTTTCTGATTTTATCTTAGAAAAAACAATATACACAGTATTTGCTTCTATTAGAATGAAACAGAGACATTGTGAACTAGAAAATTATCAAGAAACCACTAGGTTTCTAACCTTAGCTTTAATCTTCAAACTAAACATTATAATGAAATAGATTTTTAGGGTTTTCCAGATTTGGCTGTTACATGATGTTCTATTTTATGTAAACACGTAGTCCACTGATCTTAATGTAAAGCCTGATTCCTATTTTCATTTTATGACACTTTGGTATTAGGAGTCCAAAGTATTAAGTAAAATCCACAGATCCTATGTGTTCTATGGAGTAATTTTCTCTCTTTCTTATCAGCATTGGTTAATCACATGGAACTTGCATAGAAGAGCAGAGGTTGCTAGAGAGTGAAACTGAGTGAATATACTGTTCTGCTTGTAATAGTCACATTTTGGTAGGAAAAGCTCTAAAAATAAAATAAAATAAAACCTTAAGTTTGATGTAGTTATTAACCAGCACACAATGAGTGAAACATGGTACTGCGAGCCATGAAGAATGTGGTCTAGCAGTCAAACTACAGGGCATTTAGAAACTCAGTCTAGAAAATAGAAAAACTCAACTTAGATGGTAAACTAGATTTCCAGATGAAGAAAGAAAGGAAAAGAAAACCTTGTAAAGAGTACCAAAAAATGAGTCTGCATGGAGGATAAGTGGATTTTTAATATTTCACTGAAGAAGCAATGAGAAATAAGTAAAAGGAATGCTAGAAATTACATGTTTACACTTGCTAAAGGTGTATAAGGAGTAATATAACTCACAAGATAATGGGATGCAATTTTTCATTTGAAACCAAGAATCAAAACAAAAATAGACTGGATTAAAGCTGACCTTCATATAAATATTCTGGAATGGTATAGCTTTCTTAATTAGAGACAGATTCATCATTTAACAGGAGCAATGTCTTTGAGAAAGTAGTCAAACAGAACAGCAATAAGGAAACTTCTTCCAAAAAAAACAATGAAAACTGAGTCATCATCATCATCAAAAAAAAAAAAAAAGCAGTAAAGTTACTTTTAATTGAGACACATATCAGTAAAGACATTGCAACATAAAGCTCAATGCATTCTTGAAAAATGTCATGAAAATCTGCATAACTTCTCAGTCCTCTATAACCTCTATCCTACTCATTTCATTGGTCACAAGTTTAATGATAGTTCAACAATATCTGCACTACTGTGTAATTTTTGTAGCTACTGATATAAAGTATAGTAAGCAGGATGGAAGACTTATTCAAAAACATAGAAATAAAATCATAAAGAAAGAACGTCCAACAATTGAACAGGACAGCAAATTAAAAGAGGAAAATAAGGTACATATATAGTAAATACGTCCCTGCAACAGAGGAAAGCATCTACATTGGAACTCAGGCACAGACATCTCCAATACACACACTGTGCAATAAAGAAGCTGCCAACCATCCAGCTGCCATATTTACAATCACACTATTGAATCAATGACCATTTCAGCTGCATTGTAAAGCCAGTTGCAATGTGATTCCAATAATATGAAACTCTAACAGCCTGGAAGACTGCAAGTAAAGGCTGGGAGACATACCCTTTCTCTAGTGGGTTGACACATTCAGGTTGTGAGTAAAAAACTCACAGAACAAGACACCTTTCTGCATTGAGTTCTTAATGGGTGCACTGAGTTTATAACAGCTGGCACACAGAGGTGTGGGAAAAGGGAGGACATCGCTGTAGTTTCTGTTCAGCTTTCTAATAGAATGTGGGGAGGATATATCCTCTCAGTAAATTCACTGAGAGGCAGAGCAAGTTGCATTGTGTGCATTCACAAAAGTGTGCAGACAAACCAATGAAGAATCTATTAGTAAGTTAGTAAGCCAGTGAGGAGGAACCATATTTCATCCCTTGAGACTAACACAATACTCATTAGTGGACCTAGCAAGACAACTTTTAAGTAAACAGAGAATCTACATGAAGACATACTTCCTGATTTATCCATGGCAACATCATTATATTGTTTGTGACGCTAAATGGGCTCTGGGATTTTACACATACTGTGTCAATTTTCCTCTGCCTTCTTCATGGGTATCACAGAACATGAATCCACTGTAAAGCTTGTCTAAGAAAACACAAGAACCTGAGATAGTCAAGATTATAGATGATGATCTTAAACTGCAACAGAATGAAAAAATAAAGAAAAGGCAACCCAGGGCTGTGGACAACCACAGGATACCTACACCCCAACCAGTCTTCACTCTTAAGTGACTGCCAAGATTTAAATACTGTCCTAGAAGAAGACAGGCTGAAGTTGATTTAAGAACATAAAAACGTAATCAAACCAAATGGATATCAAGAATTTTTTTCTTTTTTTCCCTCCTCTTGCTTAAATCTGTAAATATAATGTTTGGAAAAGATGTGTGATGCTGAAGAATGAAGCAGCAATCCTAGGAAAGGGGAAGTTTCAGTTCACAACTTTCAGCATTTGCAGCTGCTTGCAACTGGATAGGCTGGAGCTTTGCCTAAAATTCGGTCTAGATGTCTTGAAAAGCAATTAATGAAATATGTATATGTTTAGTAATTATCATTATTTAGTTATTATTATTACTATCCTGCCACAATTTATGGGGAGGAGAGGCATTCCTACAAAGGGGGCATTTGTACCTGTTAGCCTTTAATGGATGTCAGTGGGATTTTTCAATCACCCTTTGGACTAAAGTGGATTTTTATGGCTTTTTCAGCCTTAATATACATCATGTGAAAAGCTGAAAATGGGCACCTGTTGACTTCAGAGATCTTCCAGCCAGAGAAACTGAGAACCACTAAAAAAAGGCTGAGTAGAAAAGATTTGAAGACAGTCCCTTAACTAAGGGGAACAGCCAACTATTTTTCCAGATTATGTGAGTGTACAGGAGAATCACTTGAAGCTTTCAAATAGCTAATAAACAAAGTACAAGTGTAAGAATACTTATACACAATAAAAAAAAACAAACCATAAAACCACACAAAGTTTAAAGAGATACTTTTGCTGGTACTGTGTGCTAATACAACAGTGAGAGTTAAAGTGTACTTTCTAAATTATGAAAATATGGTCAACTATGCATTCATGAAGTTTCCCCTAACTGCCTTGAATATTTTCACAAGGCTGTTTTAAGTACTTTCTCAGTCATGCAGAAAATCTATGTACTAGCATAGAACTAAATTAGAGTTCTAGATAGCTCTTTAACTACCACTTTGAATTGATACAATTATGACTGAGGTAATGCCATTCACAAAACTTTCAGAGAATCTAATATTCATAACACAAAATTTTTTCACTAACAATTGTTCAGAAAATAAGATTTGTTCAATCTTAACAGTCTTTTCCATAAAGAATATTTTAAAATCTCCTCTGTAGCAGAGATATTATGGAGACACTTTCCAAGGCAGGATTTTCTAGAGATGGGCTGAAGGGAATACCAAGGCATTTATGAGAACATCTTTACTTTTGAACTGAACTGCAGCAAAATGTTTGCCATTCTGACAATATTGTGACTGAGATAAAACATCTATGTTTACAGTGGCAAAACATACTTGATAACTTGCAGTTGCAGGTGGGTTGGTATAGTCCCAGTATATAGAAAATTACAGAAATACTGATTCTTTATTAACTAATAAGTACACGCCCAGAAACTTCACTGAACCTAAAAAGATGGATGTTCATTGCATTCGTCAAATGAGATATGTGACTTTGACTGAATAATGATCTATATAAGTAAAATAGTTGTTGAACCGGATCGTGGAATGAGGTGGTTTTCAACAAAGAGCATGTAATTGCAACATCATACTTCAGGAAGAAGAAAGGTCAAAACTAAATTTAATTCACAGTCTATTTAATCAATACATTGTTTTCAATGAACATAGTTATTAGAACTACACCAGATTAAGAATGCTTCTCCTTAAGTAAACAGTTTCTATGAAGATCAATCACTAGAACAGATGAATTTAACAATAACAGTATTCTCAGTAACCACAAGGTACCTTTTGCTCCACCATTTTTTCACCTTTTGCTCTGCAATTTTATAATAAAACTAAAAAATACCTGCCTGACAAGTTAAAGAGACAGCCCTTAGAAACTTATTCTTCTCTGCCACAGTAATTACACTAAACAGTAGAGAGATTACTTTTTTATTCTGAGTGACAAACTCAAAAAAGGTATTGGAATATTTTCTCTGCTGGCTTTTGAGGTACTGAAATCCAAAAATCCTTGTGCTTGCTACTCCTGAGCACGTTGACAGCAGAGCACTAGACAGCACTTCTCAAAAAGCTCTTCTAACATGAATAAATACATAATAAAGCAAACCCCCCTACTCTAGACATCAACGACTTAGCTGTGTCACCTTTTTTACACTCATCCACTATTAGACCAGACTACGTATTTGAGGATGATTTGAGCCAAAATTGCAGGATTTATTGTTTGTTTTTCAAAGAAAGGAAAGAAGTGGAAAGCACATTAAGGGCCTAATGCCATCCTCTCTCATATCTAAACACATTCTATATGCTGAATATGAAAAAGCATTCAGAAGTGCTGTTCACAGATTGACCCAGATGAGTGGAGGCAGCTGGGAAAAAAACCCTACATTTGTAAAAAGGGAATTCAGGTGATAGATTATCATTTTCAGAGGTTTTATGGAAACAGAACATATGTCAACAGTCTAAGGGAAAATGGAAACTTGTACTGTTTGAGAAAGTGGCCTAGTAAAATAGTTCAATGATCTACTGTTGCTATCTACTAGACACAGTTAAATAAATAAGAAAACAAAACTAACATTGTTGTGCGCAATATCAAAACAATAAAGGTTAGATTTTACTGCCTTATTCTGAAACTAATCTGCATATAAATAGACCATGAAGCTTGAGAAATGGATTGAGATTATAATCGTTTACTACCACTCAGTAATACTAAAGAAGCTATCTTGAACAGTGAATGAGTGACATAAAATCATAGTTTTCAACATCTAAAAAGGCATAAGGATAATTTGCAATATTTTTTCTTTTACTTCAAATAAATTTTCCCATTGAAATAAAATAATAATTTGGATAATGTCTCCCTGTGTTTAAACTTCATAGGCCATTCTTCAAAGTTAAAATACAAGTGCTTATACAAGATACAAATTTTTCCATGTACGCATAGAAAGGATACTTATGACTACTTTTGTTCATGTGATTTAAAACTGCATACTGGTTAATTGTTTAACTTTTATCATTTTTTCCCAGAGATGGCTTTGTTTGTTTTTTTCCAACAAGTATAGTTTATATTTGTTGGTATTTTTATAAAACTCTTTAGTTCTTCCAAATTACTTTTTTTCTGTTTTCATGGGGTTTTTTTTTTAGTTTCTTTGAAAATTTATTCCCTTTAGTATGCAAAGTCATATAATATGCAAATGCATACTCAAGAAGCATTGTAATTATCTAAAAGGTATCAAAATATGCATTTTTGCAGCTACAAATATAAAGCTAAAAATAGATAGCTGGACATAATTTATAAAGTGAATTATAATATGTTCATAAGAATAATTAGTATTTACTATACTTATTATCATTCTTTTTGCACATAAAAATAACTGCTCATATTTCTGGGTTTTATTAGGCCATTTTCCTGTTGCTTAGACTTGTTACATCTCTGGAACCATATTTGTGACAGGTAATAATGCTAGCTTTTTTCCCTAGAAATTAATGCTAGCTTTTTTCCTCTGTTACAATTTGGTGGTTAGTGAATTTTACTGTGCTTGAAAAACCTTTGCTGTAACACACTGTTGGTCATCCAAGAGGCAGATCAAAAGTGCTACCCACTGAATGAGTAGTTGACAACACATAGGAAACTGGTTTAGTTTTAAATGGCAAGTCCTAAGAAAATACTCAAATGCCCTGAAAAGTCACAGCATTCTGCTCAGTAGGATTACTGTTTAAATTGTATTTTTCTCAGTTAAGAAATCTTTGCAAACTGTGTCATCCTCGTTGCAGAGAGGGGGTGAAACTTAGGTGCAGTGCAGGTGTGGCCAGGTTGCGGTTCTGCACCATGTACGTCATCACTGGGGGAGCATGATTTTGGGGGGAAGAAAAAGGAATGTAGCCCTGGAAGTGCATCATTTTGTCTCCCTCTCTTCACTGGGGGGATTGCCAGGATCATCTCTGTGAACCACATCCTCTGAGGTTCCCCATCCTGTTCCCGTTCCACTGAGACACAGCTCTATCGCATCATGCTGAAAAGCAGCACCGGCATGGGAAGTATCTCCCAGGAATGGAGCAGCAGAGGTGAGCCCAGTTCCAGCTGAGCTGAGTCAAGCCATGTGGAGCAGGGTGGAGCAGTCCGAAGTGTCACTGCCACTTGGATTTGAGTCAGCAGTGTGAAGCGGTCTGGAAGAAAATGGGCAATACAGTGCAGACAATCCAGATTTTTTGGGATTTGACCATCATTGTTTGTCATTGTCTCAGGCCCAGGGATGGGAGTGCCAGCTGCAACGAACACCTTCCATCTTGCCTTTATCTGGGAAACCATGTGGTGCTGCTCACAGGAACAGCTGCCACCTTGTTTTTCTCCCAGCAGCCACATGGAACTTAGTTTAGCTGGTGAACACCTCTTTATGTGTAAAGCACCTTCTCTTTGTACACTTTTTAAAATTAATATCATTGCTATTACTGTGCTTTTCTTATTTGACTGCTTTTTGCTTTCCTTGAATTGTTATCTCAACCCACAGTCTCTGCTTTTGTCCCTCTCTTGCTGGAGTGAGTTGGGGGAAAGGGAGTAGCTTTTTTGGAGTTTAATTTTGGTCTGGAAGTAAACAACCACATACGTTGTCCTCAAAATAATTTTCAGTGTAAACCTTTGCAACTCTTTTTTGAGTTCATAACTGGCCAAAATTGACTTTATTTGACAGCTTATTTGGGTTTGCAGCAGTGACTCAGAGCTGAAAAAGGCTATCTGTAGTCATCCAACAGCACCTGGACATTTTATGCTTCCTGGTGAACATAACCTAACCTAGCCTAGCATGATGCTCTAACACATGCTGTCAGAAAGACTTGCTTTGATATAGACTTCCGGAGCTGAAGCCTTAAATGGGACTTCTGAACAATAACTATATAAATAACCAAAGGAGAAAAATAAAAGTAAAAGCAAAAAGAAAATCTGTAAAGAAAACACTAAATCCTGTCATTTATGGTAACATCTTTTCTGGTATAATATTTATACCACACCTGCACCCTCCTCTGTGTTGCTACATCTGTTATTGAGGTTGTACTATGGAACTATGGGGGGGAAAAATGGAACTTTTTAGCAATTAAAATAACCCACTTTTGACGTTCTGTTTTAGATAGACCTTTTCAGTAATATGGTGTGTAAAAAAGCCTATATAGAGTAACATTAACACAACTGTTATGGCAATGACAAGAGCCAGAGGAGGTGCAGGAGTTTCTTAAGCTGCCTTTTGACTTTCCCATCAAAGTCAAGAACTGTATAAATACCAACCTTTATGGTACAGCCTTGAAGGCTGACATCAGAAGATACAAGTGAGGAGAGGATGAGGGCCCATTTTTTTCACAAAATTTGTCAACTGGTAAGGCAGAGAGACACAAAAATGGGAGTCATACACCTCAAGGATTGTAGCTATTTTACTTACTATTGAGCACAGAGCCTGTATTTTGGCACTGAATGTAAGCAGGAATGAAACCAAAATGATGGTTCCACATTTGATTGCATTCAGACTATAGGAATGTTTGAAAGGAAAATCTAGAATATAAATATTTTGATTTAAATAATTTCTCTGTTTTGCCATACGGAATGATGAAAACTGTCTCAGGTTATATTTACTTAAAATGTGTAAAATATTAGTATAAAACAAGTCTCAAGTAGAGACGGCATTAGCAAGCAATGAGAGCAAAAATGCAATTAAGCTTAAATAGATTTTAATTTTCTCTCTAATGATTTTGTTATTTGTTGTATTCAATTCAATAAAGTGTCCAAATATATTTCATAAGGTTTTAATTATATATGATGCATTTGACTTGCCTTTATATGAGTTTCATTACAGTAATTATTTTAGGACTGAGCAAACATTATAAGTCATTAGTTAATGAAAAATGGGTTTGTACTTTTTACTCAAAAATTTCATTGGTTTATCCCT